>LPNX010675393.1:143621-271121 GCA_001517045.1 Pseudotsuga menziesii
ACATGGGTAATTAATATTTTGTGTTGAGCAAGAAGCTCTAGAGCACATGAGTACCTACATTTGTGTTGATCAAGAAGATCTGGATCACATGAAAAGATAATTTGAAGTGTTGGGCATAATCCCTCGAGCCTTCTATGTTGATGTTGAGCATAAGCTATGGAGCATCGGATCCTTGGCCATTGTATCCCTAGCTATATCGTACAAGTACATCCTAGCATTAGTGTTGAGCGAAGAGCTCTGAAATTGCACTAAGTTTGTAACTCCATGTTTAAGAGTTGAGTATGGGCTCTAGTAAGCGCTAGGGGTTATTGAAAATAATTAATAATTTTCAAGTGAAAACGACTCGAGAAAAAAATATTGATCTCATCATACTTATTTTTAAGTGATTAAATGAAATTTTGAATTTTTGTATTCTGATCAAGTACTGAAGAACTACCATGTTATACGAGGGAATCTAACGTGCAAGGATGTTTGGAGTTTCCTATCCTAGTAGACCTAACCATCTACCTACTTGACCTTAATGAAGAAGTGTCAATAAGTCTAGGGATCATGGTATATGATGTCAAAAAGAAAAATGTTAAGAAATGTTATATTATTATGTATTTTATACATGGTATGTATATAGAATAAATATAGTAATAATATGATGAAAGAAAGAAAGGAAAGCTCCATCCATTATTATATATTATTAAAATATAATAAATAGTACAATACCTACAAAATTCTAATTAGGAACTAGTTGAAAGTTCCTAAGTTAAAGTATTAAAAATTGCCCAAATTAATTAAAAAGGGTTAAATCAAGAAATCAAGGTTTCTTGATTTAACAGTCCCTTTGATTGAAAAGTCTATCTATAAATTCTCAATCCAAGGAAAGGATTGGGGTTCTGATCTATCTTGTGGGAGCCATTATTCTGCCCATTTCTTTCTCAAGAGAATGCTTGAAGAACAATTTCTTGGAAGGAAATAGAGAATTGATCCAAACCTGATATACCAGATAGGAAACCCTACCTTAGGAGCTCTAAGCTACTTGCATGTTGGAATCTAGCTCAGGGGGATCTGTATTTAAACCAGGAATGGTTTTGAGTCATGGTTGGGTGGAACGTGGTAGGTCCCAAGTGATTTGGTCATCTAATATAGAGGTAAGATCTACCTATGAATTATTAATGCTGGTTATTTGAGTGTTTAGGTTCAGCCATTAAAGAAGCTTCAGATTTCAGGTATGATATCCTAGGCTACCTATTCTATTTTTCTAGAATAAGTGCTGGTTGATTTGGGTAAAGATTTACACTACATGTTCTAATCCTATATGTTTGATATTTGTTCAAATCTTATAGGGTTTACATTTTAAGTTATAACCCTAGTCTATACTTTACTTATTATGTTAGATTTATCCATGGTTTATTTCTTTGGGTTATTTCTGCAATTTAATTCCTGTATAAATTTTTATCAAGGGTTTGCGCCTTAGTTCTCATTCCTGTATTATAATTACTGTTGAACTTTGTTAATTATAAACTAGGTTTTATTTCAGATCTTTTACCTATCGGTTCTTTTGTCCTTTATAACTCTACTGACATATTCCATTTGTCAAGAGAGGCATGTTTTAGATTTACATAGACTAGTTCAGAAGTCTAATCTACCAATACAGTAATTATATCTAAAGCACAAATTATAAACATTTCCAAATTAAATCCAAGATAAAAACTAGGAATACCTTTCAAGGTCTACATTTTTAAATACACACTAACTACTAAATCATTTCCATTAAAATAACTTCATCATAAGCAAATAAACAAAGCAAGTATCGTGACCATTCATTGGTCTAAAATCAAGTTCCTTTTCCAAATTAAAATCCACAGCCATAATATTTTAAATATACATAATCAAATTATATGGAATAAATCAAATAGTCCCATCTAATATTGCTCATAGCCATCGTATAATATACAAACCAAAAGCATTACAGTTTAAACAATTAAAAACATGTAATTACATTAAGGTCACAGGAACAAATCCTGTAGATGACCTTTGACATTTCATTTACATAAAATATGATTCCCTCTATAATAAATCTACAACAAACAATAATACATAGCAACCAAATTATAAACCTCATCAAACTCTTATACATAGAGGTCATAGTATAGACTCTGGTGGGCATCTAAGCCAAATCGCAATCCTTAATAAAAAACACGATATTCTACATAGTAATCCTTTTGAATCAAATTAACATCATCAAAATAATTTACACGGTCCAAGTAAGTATACAAGCAACAACTAGGATTCGAATCTTGCAACGTGCTTCTACATCTATCAAGGCCATGCTATACACAGAGTGTTTGCGAGCTATAATAACAAGATCAATACACTACAACAAGGTTGTGAGACCCTCATCTATGCACCTACACTATAATCATGACCTTGGCCACATTAAATGAATACACATTCCCTAAATCAAACCCAATTCCAGAACATGACCCATGATTGAATCTTGAAGGGTCTTATTTCTTTTACATGGCCACGACCTTCACAATTAAATACACAGTCATGAAAATCATTACACATAGGTCATAAGACCTTTTACTAATCTATACAATGTATTCCATGACCACGACTATCGAAATTAAAACCCCTTATTATCTACCCTGTCAATAACGAAAGCTACAACAACCCTGTCAACAAAGGGCTTACACCCACGGTGTAACTATAATTCCACATTACACATTAAAAACCAAATCCTAAATCCTAAATCCTGTACGATGTCACAGCTGCCATGGAAGAGAGCTCATGCCATTCACGGCATGGCCTCAAGCCATTTGTTATCACTATTATTCCATTCTTACAACTAATAACAAATAATGAAGGTAACAATACATAGACTAATCGTGAAGGAGAATACCACATACAACACAATATTAATAAACAAATATCACAGGATATATTTATACACACAATCTAGTCTAATAGCCATTTCCAAAAATGAAAACATAGTATGTATTTAAAACTTGGTGAGTTACCACATTAACATAATTTACACAATTGTGTCAAGGGCCATGGCACCATTGCAAGAAATGGTGCTGCCCAGGCTTAAGTTTCAAATCAAAACATGTTTTACATAAACACAATGCAAAATATGCTAAAAATTCCAAGGCCTTATTCACTGCTAACATTACCATTATTTACAAACCCAAATATTTGCAAAACCCAGGCCCAGAGGCAAATTAAAAACCCCATAGAAAAAACCTAATCAACGATGTGATGTAACTGAGACCCACCCATAAAGCCAAGAGGTTACAAGGGTAAGCTTGTGTAATTGTTAGAATAATCAACCCATAGTTAGCTACCTTAGACATTAATTAATCCAATTTTTGTCTTATTTGCCTAGTTTCCATATTCCACCTTATGCAAGTTGTCCTCCACACATCCATAGTGGTCAAACTTGCTAAATTTGAGTCATGGAGAACTTGGGAAACCTCTTGGGATCAAATCTTCTTTATTCCTGGCCTGCCTAGTGCATGTTTGCTTTTTCTGCTTTATTGCCTGCTTTTTCTGAGTTTTAAGGCAATTGGGAAAGTTTGGCTAGGTGAAGTTAACTTGTTTTTTGTCCTCATCATCCTCCACTCTTTTCTCCTATGAAAATAATGTATGAGTTGTCCTTCCACCATCTATTACCTTGCCTAATTGATTTTTCCAATTCATGAGCTCCTAGACAAATTTGGAATGTGCTTTATGCACCTATGGGGGATTTACTTGGATTTAGTAAGCCTTCTTTTGACTAAATTCGAATGGCATCCTTATGCATTCAAATATCTCATGTAATTATTTATTATGATAGCCTATGACTTCATAGGGTTGGCTATTGTACACTTATTCAATACACATTAGTGTTCTGCTCCATATTCAGTCTCCTTTTGTGAGTAATTTGCATGTGTAATTGGCAATTGTTGTGAGTGTAATTGTTATAACACGTGGGTTCAATTTCCACATGGTATTAGAGCCTTTGTAGATCGATTTCTCTCCTTCCAATTTTTTTTTCAGGTTCGACATCATTGATTGGGAGCATTCTGCTGACTGACGGGACAATTTCTGAGCTATGGATCATTCTCAGAAGATCATCTTGACTCCATTTAACTTATTTGAATGGAAAGCAGAGATGGAGATACTGTTGAGAGTGAAAGGCCTCTACAAAGTGACTATGGTGACAGAATCAGAGCCCAATGCAGCTGCAGAGAATATTAAATGGTACAACAGGAGGGATGAGGCCTATGGTCTCCTGTGTCTAAGTATATCCAGAGACCTCCTTTTCCATCTTGATGGATTGACATCACCGAATGAAGTATGGGAGAAGCTTGTTGATATTTTTAGAAAGACAGATGAGATGAGGGGACATCAAATTGAAAATGAATTGATCTCCCTGAGTCCCAATAGCTTTGAATCCCTGCAACTCTATTTTTCCAAGTTCAAAGCTCTTGTTTTGCAGCTAAAACAATGTGGGATCGAAAAGAAGGATGATCAGCTGGGCTTGGCCATACTCTTGAAGCTTGGCCCTAAATATTTAGTGTTTGTTTCAACCTTCTATGCCACAAAGTTGATAGATCGAGCCTAGAAAATGCCTAGCCTTGCAGATTTCATGGAATCTCTCACACAAGAACAAGATAAATTGGTGATGATGGGCACCATCAAACCATCCAAAGACCAAGCTCTGGTTGCTGGAGATTCAAGGGTGGATTCAAAAAGCAAGAAGAAAGATAAAAACCTACCTGAGCAAAAGAGAGACAAGAACAAGTCTCCAGAGGAGCCTCAAGGTTCCAAGAAGAACCCCAGAAGAAGAAGAACAAAGGAGAAATGAGAAAGTGTGCATACTGCAGTAAGGGAAATCATTATGAAAGCTCTTGCATGAAGAAGCAAATTGATATGTTGAACCAACTCCGGGAGAATAATGGCATCTCCCTTCCAGACAGCTCAAAGAAGAGGGAAGGAGGATCAAATTTAGAAGACAGAGAGAGAGTTCATGCATTGGTTACTGGCACATCAAGCTCACCTAGTTTCATCATTGATTCTAGAGCTTCAAGACATATGGTTTTGACCAAGGAGCATTCACCTTACTTGACATGTCGAAAGGTCCACCAATAGTACTGGGAGATGACTCTCTCACTGAAAGTTTGGGAAAAGGGAGGATTGATCTTGACCATGGTAAGTTTAGCAATGTGTTGTATGTTCCAAGTCTTGCCTCTAACCTCTTTTCGGTGTACCAGATGACCCACACAGGGTCTCCAAAGAAGGTCATATTCTCCCCTGATGAAGTTGATATCACAAAGATCTCAAGTGGTAAAGTCATTGCAAAAGGAGTTGCAAATCATACTTTGAAGGTATACATGTTCTCACACTTCCTACCCTACTCAAACCCCTCTGCTCTTCTAATTCATGCTAATGAAGCAAGCAAGCTTTGGCATAAAAGATTTTTCCACCTAAATTACAAGTATCTTTCTGATCTTAGTGAAAAATAAATGGTCATAGGGTTACCAAAGATTAAGTTTTCCAAAGGAGTCTATCAAGGTTGCATCCTAGGAAAACACCCAGAGCATAAATTTGAGACAGCTAGTCATAAGAGAACCTCTGCATCTCTTGAGTTGGTCCACAGTGATGTTGCTATCCCAACAACATTCATAGATGACTTTTCCAATTATTATTGGGTTCACTTTCTGAAACACAAGTCTGAAATTTTTGGCCTCTTCAAAGTCTTTAAGGCTTTGGTTGAAAACCAGTCTAGGAGGAAACTCAAGGTCCTCAGATCTGACAATGGTGCTGAGTATGACAAGTCTGAGTTTATTCAATATTGTGCAAATGTAGTTATTCAGATGCAGCATTCTATCCCTTACACACCACAGCAGAATGGTGTTGCTGAGAGGAAGAACAGATCACTGAAAGAGATGGAAACCTGCATGATGGAGGCTAAGACTTTTCCACCAAAGTACTGGGCTGAAGCTATAAATTATGCAGAACATATCCAGAATAGGGTGCCTCATAAATAGCTTGAACTTATGACTCCTTTCGAAGCATGGAGTGGGCACAAGCCAGATGTGACCCATTTCAGGATTTTTCGCTCAAGGGCTTGTGCTAGAATTCCAATAGAAAAGAGGAAGGCTTTGTAGCCCCAAAGCCAAGAGTGTCTATTTGTTGGATACTCTGAAGATTCAAAAGGGTACAAGCTTATAAATTTGAGCACAAACAAATCCTTAATTGAAAGGTGTGTTTAGTTTCAAGAAGAGCCCTTAGCAGCAGTGGAACTTGGAGAATCCTCTTCACCACCAGAACCTCTAAATGTAATTGAAGAGATAGTTGAACATGCTGATTCTGATATGTCTGACAATGATGATTTGATTGCATATCTTAACAGTCCTACAAGACAAAAATGGGCATCCAAGACCATTCATGCAATTGGAGAACTAGCTGGAAATCCTAATGATCCTAGGAGGACTAGATCTCAGTTTGAGAGTGCTCTGTGCATGAAAGATCCTATGTTTGCAAAGAAATGCTATCTGATGATTGAATCAGATCCATAGACATATGAATATGCAGCAAATGATCCAATATGGCAAGCATCCATGAAGGAAGAGTTCATCTCACTCCAGAAGAGCAACACTTGGGAGCTGGTTGATCTTCCTCCAGGGAGGAAGCTAGTTCAGTGTAAGTGGGTATACAAAACCAAATTTGTTGCTGATGGTTCACCTATATAGTACAAGGCCAAATTGGTATCCAAGGGATACTCACAGGTTCATGGAATATACTACAATGAGACCTTTGCACCAGTGGCAAAGATGGACTCCATCAGGCTAGCCTTAGCCATTGCAGCTTCAAAGCAATGGGAAGTACATCACATGGATATGAAGTGTGATTTCCTAAATGGAGATATCACTGAAGAGATATACATGCAGCAGCCTCAAGGATTTGCTACTAACCCATCTCTTATGTGCAGGCTAAAGAAGTCATTGTATGGGCTTAAGCAAGCCCCCAGGGCTTGGTATGCCAAGATTGATAGCTTTCTGCTATCACTAAATTTTGTTCGAAGAAAATCAGATACAAATGTCTATTTGAAGCTGATTCATGGTTCATTAATGATAATTGTTTTATATTTTGATGACCTTCTCATTACAGGAAGCTCAAAGGATGAGATTGCCTCCTTGAAGGATGCAATGAACCATGCCTTCTCAATGATAGATTTGGGCTTATTGAGCCAATTATTGGGGCTCGAGATTGCTCAAACCAAAGAAGGAATCAAAGTACATCAGTCTAAGTATGCCTTGGATTTGCTGAACAAATTCAATATGAAGGATTGGAAGCCAAGCAAGACTCCTTTCCTTTCAGGAGTGAAGCTTGAAGAAGTTGATTCTCCACCTATGGTAAACAATACACTGTATAGGCAATTGATTGGATGTTTGTTGTATCTTACACATACTAGACCTGATATTTATTATGTAGTAAGTGTGGCTTCAAGATACATGGATCAGCCTCATTAGATCCATTGGAGAGCAGCCAAAAGGATCCTTAACTTTGTTCAGGGAACAAGGACACATGGGATCTTCTAGAAAGCTAAATCTGATCTTGATTTGATTGGGTTTACTGATAGTGATTGGGAAGGTGATAGTACCGATCGAAATTCAAAATCAAGATATATGTTCATGCTTACAGAAGGGCCAATCAGCTGGTCAAGCAAGAAATAGAGTGCCATTGCACTCTCATCTACAGAAGCAAGGTACAGAGGAGTTGTAAATGCAGCAACTCAATGTTTATGGTTGCAGGGGTTACTTGGAGAGTGTGGCTTCGAATCAGAATAATAAAATACTATATACTATGATAATCAGAGTACCATTTGAATCTGCAATGATCCAGTTCAGAAGCAGAGAACCAAACACATTGAGATCCATATGCACTACATCAGACAGCTTGTGCATGATGGCACCATTCACCTACTCTTCTGTTCATCTTCAGAACAAGTAGCAGATATCTTCACCAAATTTTTTTGTGACAAGACGTTCAGCAATCTCAAATCACTGCTGGGGATTGCTGATCATGCTGTGAAGCATGAGTGATGACAAGATTTCCAAATTTTGTTTTACAGTCCATGTTTAAGGGAGGATTTTTCCCACTGGGTTTTTTCCTCTTTCCTTGGTTAAATGGACATGCAGTATGTAAAGGGTGACTAAGCCTTATTTCTAGGCCCTATAATTTTCTGACATTTTACTCATAAGTTAGGCTGAAGGGGGGGGTATTAGAATAATCAACCCATAGTTAGCTACCTTAGACGTTAATTAATCCATTTTTTGTCTTATTTGCCTAGTTTCCATATTCCACCTTATGCAAGTTGTCCTCCACACATCCATAGTGTTCAAACTTGCTAATTTTGAGTCATCGAGCACTTGGGAAACCTCTTGGAATCAAATCTGCTTTATTCCTGGCCTCCCTAGCGCATGTTTGCTTTTTCTGCGTTATTTCCTACTTTTTCTGAGTTTTAAGGCAATTGGGAAAGTTTGACTAGGTGAAGTTAACTTGTTTTTTTTCCTCATCATCCTCCACTCTTTTCTCCTATGAAAATCATGTATGAGTTGTCCTTCCACCATCTATTAGCTTTCCTAATTGATTTTTCCAATTCGCGAGCTCCTAGACAGATTTGGAATGTGCTTTATGCACCTATGGGATATTTGCTTAGATTTAGTAAGCCTGCTTTTGACTAAATTTGAATGGCATCCTTATGCATTCAAATCTCTCATGTAATTATTTATTATGGCAGCCTATGACTTCACAGGGTTGGCTATTGTACACTTATTCAATACATATTAGTGTCCTGCTCCATATTCAGTCTCCTTTTATGAGTAATTTGCATGTGTAATTGGAAATTGTTGTGAGTGCAATTTTTCTAACACCTAGGTTCAATTTCCATAGTAATAAACTTATCCTGGCCATTATGGTATCACCCATGAGCTTGTTGTGAAGCTCCGAGCCACGTTGCTCCTTACTAACCTTGTCACCTGGAACCACCAAGCAAATGGAGGATGAGAAATATGAAAGCCGAGATAAGCAAACAACAAACCACAATGTTGCTAAAACTCAATGAATCCTTACCTCTGGAAACTTGGAAGTCACCTTCATCCACTGTGCAGAGCTAAGAAAAAAAAAATAGCAAGCCAAGAAAAATGACCATGTCTTTAGTGGAGCCAAGCCCTAAGCTTGGGCTGCCCCAAACATAAAGACGCATTAATGGTGCCAGCCTGGTGTCCACTACCATCACAAAACCCACATCTCTATAGTTTGAAATCGATTGAATATCGATGGTCTCTTTCCCATGCAAAGTCTTAAACCCCATTAGGTAACATTCAAACCTTTTGATATATTTGCCACCCCAAATCTTATTACAAGGTATAATATTATATGCAACGTATACCATATGCTTAAATACTTAAACCTTTTTTTATTGTTTTCCCTAAGATTTAAGCTTAGAACCATGGCATATGAAATGTGCCATGGCGAACTTGTTATCTACAAGTCGATATTTGGACTTTTAACCAAAGGTTATAACCTGCCAAGAATAAATAAAAAGATGTATTAATACTTTAAATACAATAAACATTAATTACAAATAGATTAAGATAGGAACAAGGGATCTGTAATTCCATAATGAATAATAGACATCACATAGATAATTTAACTATGTGTATAAATGATTAACATAGCAATTACCTCGTTATCAAGTTGAGTCTGTAAGAAATCATAAAAAAAAATATTAGGTGTTTTTAATGATCAAAACGTTCAGCACTCCTTAACAAGTCTCTGTTGTTAAGTATAATCTGCATAGAATGAAAGAGGTGCCTTGGTTCAGACAGAACTAAGTAAGCCTGCTAGACAAGTAGACACTTTACCTCTCAGATAGTCACATGGGAGAACTAGTCCCGCCACTCCACCCACTTTGTTTCCAAGAATAAATATAAGTTAGATTGATGTAAACATTAAGTAAACGCCTTATGAAATTAACAAAACATATAATCAAGTAATGACACATACACGAAACATAATGTAGTAATCAGCAATATGACAATTTAAGTAAAATATAGTAATAAGCATAACTAAAAGTAAGATGATAATGTAGGAACAACCTACGACCAAACAATGGTACATTTAGTGTAAATCATAATCCTCAAGTTAAATAATGTTCCGCATAGGTAGTTTTACTATCCTAATAATTTTTGTATTTATTTCTAGTTTTTTGTACATTACAAATCTACTAGGGGGAGGGACAATTGGCTAGGAATCCCTGTCATTATATGACGGGTGTCATATTAAGTGTCATGAACACTAAAGTTGCTCCTTTGGTTTAAGCATTTACCTGAGGTAACGTTAGAAGATAAATTCCATGAGGATGTTTTAGTAAGCTCATAAGTGTTACGTAGAGAAACTTCCTATGGCTTGGGGTGTACCACAACAGACAGATAAACCGTAGAAATCAATCATTTCCCATATGTAAGAGAAACCAAATATCTAACACTAAGGGATCATATGTCATACCTTATTTCGGATGGTTGAAGTAGATCCCCATTGAGCTTTTTCCAATCCCGCTTGCGCTAGCAATTTGCTCTCAACAACAGCAAACAAGACAAGCATGTTATATAATATGGTGTTATATCTACTCTAGCATATATAATAAACAATATGTAAGCAATTAAACATATCCATGGATTCAATATTCATTCAAATGCACATTATTGGATAGGAAAAAATATTTCTATTAATAAAATCATAGATTACACAAGTGACAACCTCTGTCGGCATGTCTGCAAACTGGAGAAACTGTGTCCTCCACCTAGGCCTCCACCACCTCAATCCTCCATCTATCGATAGAAATCTTGCAAAAAAAGGAAATATTGGGAAGAACACAAAGTGATGCAAAGGGAAAAAGGGATGCAGACTCAAGTATAAGCAAGTTATGGCAATAATCGACTATAGTTTCCTTGCTCTTCAATTCCTCTCCTTCAATGTATCCAAGGGGTTGCTTATATAGTACTCCAAAGGAGTAATGGAGGGTCAAATCTAAGCAATATTGAGGCATATGGAAGGCCAAGAGACAAGTGGTTTGGACACACATCAAGGAAAACTTCAAAAATATTTGGACTTATGCACACATCCCAATGTACACGGGTTTGAGGTCAATATCCGGGTATATATGCGAGAATGGGATTAAAAGTCATGTACAACAATAAACAGGGGTTTTTAGGGATGAAATTGGAAACATCAAAGTATAATATTGGTCCATGAGGTCCAAAGAGTCTGTAGAGTGATAGGGAATGAAATAAATGTGTGATCAACCATGTGTGGTAAAATCAGCTGTAACAGATGCCACCTAATGTCTAAGGTCAGAGGGGTAACATGATGGGTGAAATAAATTATAAATCCATCCAAGAAGTGGAGTGATGAAAAACAAGCCATCCACCAGTATAGTACAATAATAAATCTTTTCATATGACTGCAAATACATATAGCAGTTCTAGATACATAAGAGTACAATGTACCTGAATAGGCATGATATACAAAATGTGACATGTGTGGCCATCGCCACGTACAATATATAATAGATCAAAATATCCAGGATGAATATATACAAAGGATCAATATCTCCATAATGGCTGAAGATATCTGACATACACTGGAATCAAGTCACGAGAGCTGAAATCTCATGAACACTGGCATAATCAAGGAGGTAGTATATGTGGAATGCCACCAATCTAGAAATTCTTCTACACAAACTGCTATGAGTACATGTCCTACTATGTGAATAGAGGTGTCAAGGTCAAACATAGTATTCCATCATCTAATTATCGGTCATTGATGTATACCATTAACATACGCAAGATCACCCACCGATAATGAAAATGGGAATCAAGGTACTATAGTGCAATCTAACAAGTGTGAATAAATGTGTTGAATTCGAACACTTGAAAGAATTCATCAATCAGGGGACATTGATGTATTCCCAAAATTGTCGATGGTGAGAGAACCTACCACTAATGACTGTAAGTCTCAAGGCACTCAAATGACTCCATACTCCTATCCTAAAATAAATGATATGAAGTCGATGGGATGGAATCCACTGGAAGGAGGGAATTAAGGCATCCCCCATCAACCAACATGAGGTACTCAACAACGCTGCATAATGTGAAAGGAATCAAACAAGATGTGCATGAACCAATAACAATACCGGGAATGTACAGCATGCAAATTCAAGAAAACCGAGGAATGGATGACTCAGGTTTCAACTTCCTTCAAACAAGAGCATAAAGGAAAATGGTGACTGAAGATAAGAAGCATGGAATCGATATGCAAAATGGGACATCTCTGTGACGTAGTAGGCACAAATAGAGGCTCCATAGGGACTAAAAGCTTAATCAATCAGTGGATATAAACTCATAGTAACGAGTACAACTCCTAAAGTCAAACTAATAACCTAACCAATGGATGTGATATACAGTTCTCAATTCGAAGGTGACAACAACTCGACTGCTTCCAAAGATAACATCTTTTCCTGTCCGGCTTTTTGGTTTTTTGATTTTTTTTTTGGACCTTTTCAGATATTTTGAAAATCTTGAAAAAGAATAAAAGTGATTTATAGTTACAAATCTAGGAGGATACGAGTGTCAAGGGTCAAACAAGCTAGTTCCAAGAAGCAGAACATACCTATTCTCAATGTAAGGACAACATGTGTAGGATAACGACACTCGGGGGAAAGTCCCCTCCCGGTAAAAAAATGGGGTATCAAGCTACAAAAGAGATGTAAAAAGGTTCTTCTTGGCTAGACATGAGACAAGCTCAGGCTATATGGATGATAATAAAAGTCAGGGAAGCCAGCATAAGGCTCAATAAGGCAAGCAAAAGTCATGATAATGCAATTACAACTTGACATATATAAGGGAGTCCTAGGGAAATGGCTAGCATAAAGTTCAAGAGGAGTATGAAGCTCTTGCTCAAAGTCATGGCGGTACTATACAAAGGACTCCCACAACCTAAAGGAGATATCTCAGCATGGGAACCAAATGCAAAAAGGAACTAACTAGGGCACCCATGTACGTGAAAGCACTACCATTCACATAATGTCACTTCTAAAAGAAAAAAAAAGGTTCCATGACAAGATGGAATGGGTTCATACCTAAGGTTAAGATGAAACGGTCATAAGGTCATGCAAAATGTAGGCATATATGAAATCCTAACCTATATGCCATTTTAGACATGATACCTGTAATAAGCACAAATGGGTCAAAGACCTCAAAGAGAGTGTGCAAAAACATGGACCCTACAGGACAACAATATTAGTTGAAAACAACTAGAAACACTCAGTAAAGAGTCCATACTATAGGCCACAAGCAGGATTGATCATGACAACTACATTAAAAGGAAACAATGTGGTGGATGATGGGGCATAAGAAGGAATGTAAGGTGTAGACCCAATGTTCACATATCCACTACCCCCTGTGAAGGTGACCACCGGTGTAAACACCAAGCGAAGGGAATAAAAATCCTCCATAAATGGAGTAGAGGATGGAATATGACCATTCCCAAATCCATGAGCACGGTAAGGGGCTATGATGCCCCCAAGTATGACACCAGGATCCGTAATAGAACCAAGGACAGATGACAGGATACCATGAATGCCGAAAATAAAAGGATCCAAACTCAAGAGAGCATAAATATACTCAAGTAACCACGATCCCAAAGGCCAACTAATGCATAAAGAGCACACTCCTAAGAAAATATATAGTCAAAATGCAAGCAAGCCAAGGAGAGGATATGTGAGCTCCTAACTGCAGTAGGTATGTCTCACCCAGGAGAGGCTCGAAACTCCCATACACTATAAGTGAAGGTACGCAACCAATTATGGTGGCCCTTAGCTTCAACGCATAAAGCGACTGTGTTGTTCAACCTCTACTTGGCCAGGACACCTACAGAATAACCTCTGCAAGTACCCCCTATGATACCTAGGTAAGGAAACTAAGGTCACCACAATATAACCAATGTTTAGGTGGACAGTCGCAGGTAGGATCGACCGTATGGGCAGGGTAGAAAATCCCAAAAATCTTGAAAGAACCCCCAAACATGAATACGATCCTGGAAATATCTCTGGTGCTCACAAAAGTGACCAAGTGATATCCCAATCATAATTTCTCATGCAGACTCATGCTTAACTCCTGTTTAAGAGGAGCATCCTGAGAAACACTAATTATATCAAGGATTTCTCTATCTCACTTCCATAGACACCTAATTTTTTGTGTTTAGTAGTCTTGTATAATTGACTCACAATGAACTATTCCACGACTCTAAATCCTAATCTTGTTTGTGAAGCCTATAAACGGAAAATGTGTAGTTCTTTTTAAATTATGCATTGATTTTAAATATCTGTAATTACTCAGAGGGAAACGGCCATGCCACCAATGAAATTATGACTCAGTAATGAAATAAATATGCACACCATAACAAACAATGTTAAGTGCAATCTTTGTCAAATGAAAAATAGGGTATGCCACTACATGATATGCATAAAAAATCATTCCTTCAATGTCAATGCAATCCTTCCTATATGAAAGCCTAAATACAACTCTTATCCAAGCAATCCAATGGAAGTACCTCCTCAAATCCATATCTAAGATGCAAGTAAGAATGCAACTATTTTGTATTTTCAATATAAAAGAATGAAAAATGCAAATAAAAGTCATCTAAAACTCTCAGTCTCTACAGCCATCATAAAACACAAGCCCAACAAGGCACCAATACAAAAAGAGTAATGCACTAATGGAAAAACAAAAAGGATAAATGACTAAAAATACTCTCAAAGAAAAATCAATGAAAAAGCAGTCTCAAGTCACAAAATAAGCATCCAATAGACAACATCAGAACCCAGGAAGACCCAACCACACTCACAACCCACCCAACAACTTCCCACAACATCAAACTCAACCAAAAGGGAGGATGTGCACTGTTGTTTAAAGAACAACTTGGTATGTACGCGACTTTTGGCTAAAAACCTACATGTATATGCAGATTTTGGCCAAAAAAATGCATGTATAAGCAACTTTTGGCAAAAAATCCACGTATGTACATGACTTTTGGCCAAAACCCTGCGTATACAAAGAAGAAAGTGGTAAAAAGAAGGAAAAGGGTCAAACCACTCAAGGGGAGTGTCAATGTATGAACATGTAAAATGAGACACAAATATGGGGAGAAACAGAGAGCAAGTCAATAATATCAAGCACATTGTGCCCCCAATCCCAAAGAGAAATAACTAGGAATCTCCCTAGTATGGTCTCCAATTCTGTTATGGAGAGAAACTTCCTATGGCTTGGGGTGTACCACAACAAATAGATAAACCACCGAAATAAATCCTTTCCCATATGCAAGAGAAACCAAATATCTAACACTAAGGGATCATGGGTCGTACTTTATTATGGACAGTTGAATTAGATCCCTGTTGAGCTTTTTCCAATCCTGCTTGCACTAGAAATTTGCTCTCAACAACAGAAAACAAGACAAGCATGCTATATAATATGGTTTTAGATCCACTCTAGCATATATAATCAACAATGTATAAGCAATTAAACATATCCGTGGATTCAATATTAATTCAAATGCACATTATTAGACAAGAAAAGACATTTTTATTAGTCAAACCAAAGATTACACAAGTGACAACCTCTATCAGCACGTTTGCGAACTAGAGAAACTGAGTCCTCCACCTAGGCCTCCACCACCTCAATCCTCCATCTCTCAATATCAAGCTAACAAGTAAAGGAAAGCTTGGGAAGAACAGAAAGTGCTCCAAAGGGACAAAGGGATGTAGACTCAAGTATAAGCAATCTATGGCAACAATGGACTATAGTTTCCGTGCTCTTCAATTCCTCTCCTTCAATGTATCCAAGGGGTTCCTTATATAGCAATCCAAAGGGGTAATAGAGGGTCAAATATGAGCGATATCGAGGCATATGGAAGGCCAAGAGACAAGTGGTTTGGACACACATCAAAAAAAACTCCAAAAATATTTGGACTTATGCACACATCTCGTTGTACGCGGGTTTGAGGTCAATATCTCCGTATATACGCAAGAATGGGATTAAAATTCGCATACAGCAATAAACATGTGTTTTTAGGGATGAACTTGGAAACATCAAAGTATAATATTGGTCTATGGGGTCCAAAGAGTCTACAGAGGGATAAGGAAGGCCATAAATGTGTGATCAACCATGCGTGGTAAAATCAGCTGTAACAATAAGGTATAGTCAACATAAAGGAAAACATTAATATATTTATTTTAACTCATGAGTGAATGTAATATACAATCAGACTAGCTCATAAATATAGTTCAAGAGGAATCGTTGGACATTCTCAATGAATTTAATTACTAACAGACTTAAGTGGCGGGTCTAGTCAGAATTTTTACAATTTATAGTATCACCCTCATCGAGTTTAGACGGATGGAAATTCCTCTACTTGCTAGTCAAGGTTGCTTGAAAAGGAACCAAATCCTTAATGTATTGGTTATACCCGCCACATGTATTTTTTTTGGAAGAAACATGTAGGAGGTATTTCACCCTTTTGTGAGATCTGGAGGGTTTTTAAGGTGGATGTTTCTATCGAAAAGGGGGTGGGAAAATTGAGATCAAAGCATGGCATGAATTTTCCTCTATAGATGGCATAAGTGGTTCAATGGTATGTATCTTTTTTTTTGTATAGATCAAATATTGTTTTGGATCTACATTTGATTGGGTATGAATCATAAGCTCAATTTCTTGTCTACGCTAGGATAAACAAATATGTATTTTTAATAGACCATATCATGTTTATGATGGAGATTTGATTATGAATCCTAATCTCTACTTTGTTGATCCAGATATGTAGATCTGGTGCATTTCAAACCCTGCGTGAATCAATTCTTGATAGAATTCCTTTCTTTTTGGATTTCCATATATATCATGTTTTTACAGTGATGTATATACTTCCTGTATTTTCTGATTGGATTTCCATGTGGGTTGTGTTTTTATAAAATGCCTGCAATGAATCTAGATCTAGTAATGTATGGATGAGTTTTGGTTTTTCTTTTCCATAGATCTTGGTTTCCTACCTTTTTTGACCAATTCCGATCTAAGATCTTAATCCTTTATTGTTTTACTGTGTTGAGCCATTCAAATCTAATCATTGAATGATTGACTGTTTTTTTTATTCCTTCAATATCCTTAACAAGATATCGGGTGATCTGAGTGACCTGCGATTTGATTGTTATACATGCATTCTATTAAATCCATTTTGGTTGTTTTGTAATTTTGGATTAGATATATATACATATAACTCAAATCCAACAGTATTGCAAAGATAATATTTCTATACCTTCCTTCTTTATTTTTACGAGTGATTTTATTTCTTGTTTTATATACCTGCATTTTTTATTTATCCCCATTAATTGCTTCGTGGGTTAACTCGATCCGTGATCAGGTGAATATTTTACCTTAGCCGCATTTGTACTGATTCCAGAGCATAGATCAAAACTTGTTCATATTTTCATTATGCTCTCGATTTCTTTCTCCTATCCTATCCTCCCCACATATTATGTCATCTTATTGTTGGCTTTGCTCTAGATAGATCGTTCAAATATCAATAAAAGAAAAGATTTATTTACTTTATTTAGTTAGATGCCTGGGATAAAAAGATGTATATAGTGGTATTAGTTATAAGAAAGGAAGCAGTGAGTTAGCTGATGCATGGATTCCACCTGTTGACTGATGTGTCAGGAATTTAACCCATTGACCACCAACCAGAACCTATGATTGTGCAATGTGGCGATGTATCTAATAGATGAATCAATTCCATTATATTAAGGGGGAGAGAGTAAATATTTATTTGGCTGGGCTTTATTAATTTTCAATGTGATAAGATGAACAATCTTGAAGATAGGGAACATTCAAGTCAAGTCACATAAAAATGACATTAAGGAATTCGTTTCTTATTTTAAATAAAAAGGTTCAACCAATTTTGAAGAGATAAATATATGTGTTTCCTTTTTATACCTTTTATAAATCTATTCTCTTTCTTTAAAAGGTGCAATTTTTCTATATGTTCCATATGTACCATTATATATATTAAGAACATATATATTTGATTTTTCATACGAGAATATTATCATAATCAACTCATGATTATGGGAAAAGATAAACATTAAGCTTTAGAAAAACAAAATGGACATTGGGGTTCCACTAAAGGATACCAATGCAAGTTATTGAAGACTTATTATAATGGTGAATATTTCATATTATGTTACCTTCTTATGTTTAGGGTAAGGATTTTACTTAAGGGTTCATAGTTTAACATATTGAGGAAAAATGAATAAATATATTATTTGTATGATGGAATAAATTGATTAGTAACAAGGAGTGTGATATACCCCATGTTGAAAAGAGTCTCTTTTTTGTTAACCTTACCTTAGTGGATTCATCACCCAGCTCGGGGGGGGCTTTAGACGAAGAAAAATACGTCAAATGAATCCTATGGTTGGGAGGAAAGTCGTAGACACATTTTTAGTCGCCCAAGAAATTATGTCCATAATTATGGATATATAAGTTGCTTTGAGTCATAAAAATCCTAATTTAAGTGAGGTAGTTGCTAGTCTTTTTGTTTAAATAAGATGTTAATGTGATATGGTGAATTTAATAGAGTGAAATAGAAATGTGATTATTATTTCCTTATAAAACATTGATATATATTGAATTTTTTATGTTTTCATATGCATTTAATATGCAAAATGTGGAAATTGAACCCAAGAGATAGAACAATTACACTCACAAAATTGCTAATCAAACATGTAAAATTCACACCAAAGGAGACTGAAATGGGATCATAACACTAATCTGTATTCAATAAGTGTACAATAGCCAACCTTGTGAAGTAATAGGCTGCTGCAATATATAATTACATGAAATAATTGAATGCATAAAGATTCCATTCGAAATAGTAAAAAAGTAGGCTTACTAAATCTAGTCAAATCCCCCATAGGTGCATAAAGCAGTTTCCAAATCTATGAAGATGCTCAAGAATTTGCTAAGTCAAGTAGGAAAGCTAAAGAGGGATGGAAAGAAAAATCATGCATGCTTTTATTTGGAGAAAAGAAAGGAGGATGATGTGGGAAAAAAACAAGTTAACTACACCTAGTCTAGCTTTTCCTTTTTCCTTAAATCAGAATAAAACAAGCCAGCTTTTCAAAAAGAGCAGATATGTGCTTTGGAGGATGTGGAATAAATAAGACATGATAAATTGGGTTTCCAATATGTTTCCTAAGCACTCCATGACTCAATTTTATCATGTGTTGACTTCTAGGACTTGTAGAAGGTAACTAGCATAGAATGGAATCTAGGAAACAAGGTAATAAGACAAAAATAGTTAAATTTATGTCTAAGGTAGGTAACTATGGGTTTATTATTATATAACCCCCCATTAATATTGAATTTATGAGTAAATATTGGAAAACTATAGGGCCTAGCAACAAGGCTTATTCACCCTTTACATACTGCTTGTCCATACAACCAAGGAAAGAGGCAAAAACCTAGTGGGAAAATTCTCCCTTAAACATGGACAGAGAAAACAAAATTTTGGACATATTGTCATCAATCATGCTTCATAGCATGATTAGCAATCCCCAATAGTGATTTGATATTTTTGAAGGTCTTCTCACAAAAAACTTTGATGAAGATATCTGCTACTTGTTCTGAAGATGCACAGAAGAGTAAATCAATGGTGCCATCATGCACAAGCTGTCTAATGTAGTGCATATGGATCTCAATGTGCTTGGTTTGCTGTCTCTAAACTAGATCATTGCAGATTTGAATGGTGCTCCGAATATCACAGTAGGTAGTAGTTGAAAACTATGATTCGAAACCACATTCTCCAAGTATCCCTTTTAACCACAAACATTGAGTTGCTGCATTTACAACTCCTCTATACTCTGCTTCTAAAGATGAGAGTGCTATGGCACTCTGCTTCTTGCTTGACCAACTGATTGGTTCTTCTACAAGAATGAACACATATCCTAATGTATACTTTCGATATGTGTTTTCACCTACCCAATCACTGTTAGTAAACCCAATCAAATCAATATTATATTTTACTTCATAAAATATCCCATGAGTTCTTGTTCCTTGAATAAATTTTGGGATCCTTTTGGCTACTCTCCATTATATATCATGAGGCTGATCCATGTATCTCAAAGCCACGCTAACTGCATAATATAGATCAGGTTGATTGTGTGTAAGATAAAGCAAACACCCAATCAACTGCCTATACAGTTTATTATTTACCATAGGAGAAGAACCTGCTTCTTCAAGCTTAACTCCTGAAAGGAAGGGAGTCTTTCTTGGCTTGTAATATTTCATTTTTAACTTGTTCATCAAATCCAAATCATACTTGTACTGGTGTATTTTTATTCCATGTTGGGATTGAGCAATTTCCAGACCCAAGAATTGGCTCAACAATCCCAAATATGTCATAGAAAATGCATGGTTCATTGCATCCTTCAAGGAGGCAATCTCTTTCTTTGAAATTCCTATAATCATAAGGTCATCCACATACAAGAAAATAATCATAAAAGAACCATAAATAAGCTTCATATAGACATTAGGATTAGACTTTCATCGAACAAAACTCAGTGATAGCAAAAAGCCATCAATCTTGGCATACCAAGCCCTGGGAGCTTGCTTGAGCCCATACAAAGATTTTTTTTAACCTAGACACTAAAGATGGATTAGAAACAAACCCTTTAGTTTTATGCATGTAAATATCTTCAGTGATATCTCCATTTAGGAAATCACACTTCACATCCATGTGATGTACCCCCCATTGCTTCGAAGGTGCAATGGCTAGAGCTACCCTTATGGAGTCCATCTTTGCCACTGGTGCAAAGGTTTCATTGTATTAAATACCATGTACTTGTGAGTAGCCCTTAACTCCCAATATTTTATTATATTTCAAATTTGAACCATCAGCAGAAAACTTAGTCTTGAAAACCCACTTACATTGAACTATCTTCCCCCCTGGGGGAAGATCAACCAGTTCCCAAGTGTTGTTCTTCTGGAGCGAGCTAAATTCTTATTTCATGGCTGTTTTCCATATTGGATCATGTGCTGCATCTTCATATTTCTATGGATTTGATTCAACTATTAGATAGCACTTCTAAGCAAATAGAGGATCTTTCACACAAAGGGCACTCTCAAATTGAGATCTAGTCCTCCTAGTGTCACTAGGATTTTCAGCTAGTTCCCCAGCTCCATGAATGGTATTTGCTACCCATTTTTGTCTTGTAGGACTGTTAGTATCTGCAATCAAATCATCAATATCAGACATATCAGAATCAGCAAACCCATTAGTCTCTTCACTTACAATCAATGGATCTGGTGGTGAACAAGACTCTCCAACTTCAACTGCTACTAAAGGCTCTTCTTGGAACTGAACACTTCTTTCAATGAAGGAATTGTTAGTGTTCAAGTTTATCAGCTTGTACCCTTTTGAATCTTTAGAATACCCAACAAATAGGCACTCTTGTCTTTGGGGCTGCAAAGCCTTCCTCTCTTCAGTTGGAATTCTAGCCCAAGCCTTTGAGCCAAAAATCCTGAAATGGGTCACATCTGGATTTTTCCCAATCCAAGATTTTAAAGGAGTCATACCATCAAGATACTTATGAGGCACCCTATTCTAGATGTAGGATGCACAGTTTATAGACTTGGCCCAAACCTTTGGTGGCAAATTCTTAGCCTCCATCATGCAAGTTGCCATCTCCTTCAGTGATCTGTTCTTTCTCTCAGCAACAACATTTTGCTATGGTGTGTAAGGGATTGAATGTTGCATTTAAATACCTACATCTTTATAATACTAAATGAAATCAGACTTGACATACTCACCACCATTTTCATATCTGAGGATCTTGAGTTTCCTCCCATACTGGTTTTCAACCAAGGCTCTAAAGACTTTGAAGAGGTCAAAAACTTCAGACTTATGCTTTAGGAAGTGAACCCAACAATACCTAGAAAAGTCATCTATGAAGGTCAGTGCATATTTGTCTTGACTCCATTGTCACTATGGATCAGCTCAAGAGGTGCAAAGGTTCTCTCATGACTAGCTTTCTCATACTTGTGCTCTGGGTGTTTTCCTAGGATACAACCTTGATATACTACCTTAGAAAACTTGATATTTGGTAACCCTATGACCATATCTTTTTCACTCAAATTAGAAATATACTTGTAGTTAAGATTGCCAAATTTTTCATTCCAAATCTTGATTTCTAATTGGCATGAATCAGAAGAGCAGAGGGGTTTGAGTAGGTTAAAAAATGGGAAAACTTGTATACCTTTGAAGTGTGATCTACAACACCTTTTGTTATGAATTTACCATTCGAAATATCAGTGATTTCAACATCATTAGGGGAGAATATGAGATTCTTTGGAGACCCAGTATGATTCATTTGATACAATGATAAGATATTAGAGGAAAGACCTGGAACATACAACACATTATTGAACTTACCATGGTCAAGATCAATCCTTCCATTCCCCAAACTGTCAGTGAGAGAGTCATCTCCCAAAACTATTGGTGGACCTTTGGACATGTCAAGAGAGGAGAGTGTCTCTTTTGTGGAAACCATATGTCTAGAATCCCCAGAGTCTATGATGAATCTAGGTGAGCTTGATGTGCCAGAAACTAAGGCATGTACTCTCTCTCTGCCCTCTAAATTTGATCCTCCTTCCCTCTTATTTGAGCAATCGGGAAGGGAGATGTTATTCTTCTCTAGGAGTTGGGTCAGCATGTCAATTTTCTTCTTCATACAAGAGCTCTCAGGATGATATCCCTTACTGCAGTATGCACACTTGCTCATTTCTCCTTTGTTCTTCTTCTTCTGGGAGTTCTTTTTGGAACCTTGGGGATCCTCTTGAGACTTGTCCTTATCTCTCTTTTGCTTAGGTGGATTTTTAGCTTTTTTCTTGCTTTTTGAATCCACCCTTGAATATCCAGCAACCAAATCTTAGTCTTTGGAAGGTTTAATGGTGCCCATCATCACCAACTTATCTTGCTTTTGTGTGAGGGATTCCATGAACTCTGCAAGCTTAGGCATCTTCCAGGATTGAGCTGTCAACTTGGTGGCATGGAAGGTTGAAACAAACACTAAATAGTTAAGACAAATATTAGAGAGTATTTCCAAAACTAGTTGTTGTTCCTTCTTTTCGATCCCACACTGTTTCAACTGCAAAACAAGGGCCTTAGACTTGGAAAAGTAAAATTTCAATGATTCAAATCTACTGGGACTCAAGGAGATCAGGTCATTTTAAATTTTATTTCCTCTCATCTCATCTGTCTTTCCAAAAATCTCTTCTAGATTATCCCACACTTCATTAGGTGATGTCAATCCATCAAGATGGAGGATGAGGTCTCTTGAAATCCTCAGAAACAAAAGACCATAGGCCTCATCCCTCCTGTTGTGCCATTTAATTTTCTTTGTAGCTACATTGGGCTCTACCTCAGTTTCCATAGTCACCCTGTAGATACCTTTCACTCTCAACAATATCTCCATCTCATCTTTCCACTCAAATAAATTGAATGGAGTCAAGATGATCTTCTGAGATTGGTCCATAGCTCAGAAACTGTGCCCTTCAGTCAGCAGAATGTGCTCCTAGTCAAGATGTCAAACCTGCAATAACAATTTGGAAGGATAGAAATTGATATACAAAGGATCTGATACCATGTGGAAATTGAACCCAAGAGATAGAACAATTACACTCACAAAATGTCTAATCAAACGTGCAAAATTCACACCAAAGGAGACTAAAATTGGAGCATAACAATAATGTGTATTCAATAAGTGTACAATAGCCAAACTTGTGAATTAATAGGCTGCTTCAATATATAATTACATGAGAGAATCGAATGCATAAATATGTCATTCAAAATAGTCAAAAAGTAGGCTTACTAAATCTAGTCAATTCCCCCATAGGTGCATAAAGTACTTTCCAAATCTATGAGGATGCTCACGAATTTGCTAAGTCAACTGGGAAAGCTAAATAGGGATGGAAATAAAACTCATGCATGATTTTTTTTGGAGAAAAGGAGAGAGGATGATGTGGGAAAAAACCAAGTCAACTACACCTAGTCTAGCTTTTCCTTTTGCCTTAAATCATAATAAAACAAGGCAGCTTTTCATAAAAAGTAGATATGTGTTTTGTTTGATCTGGAATAAAGTAGACATGTTAAATTGGGTTTCCAAGATGTTTCCCAAGTGCTCCATGACTCAGTTTTAGCATGTGTTGACTTCTAGGACTTGTAGAAGGCGATTAGCATAGAATGGAATCTAGGAAACTAGGTAATAAGACAAAAATAGTTAAATTAATGTCTAAGGTAGGTAACTATGGGTTGATTATTCTAACACAAAATTAGTTCAAAATATGGTTCAGTTTACACTTCAAATCAAATGGTTATGGAAGGAATTAATCATGCTAATGATCTGGTAAGATATTGTACTTTATACTTCTTTCCTCTGTATTAGTTTCCTTCCGTGAAGATAAGTAATTTTAAATGGATGTTTAGAAAAGTAATCCTCTTATTTAAGACCAAAGTTAGAAACAATCTTCTGTTTGGTTTTAAATCTTATTAGATAGAGGAATGCCTTGTTTAGTTATAAATGCTTATATGGAGCGAGATTAATTAGTTGGGATATCATACCTCTATTTGGTTATTTTTAAAAGTATGTTAAAATGTGTGTTATGATACTAATAGAAGAGTATTCAAGCAATTAAAATCCATGATTATTTTATATAAGTAAAAATATACTATGATAGTGGATATTAGGTGTGAGCTTGTATATTTTGGTAATAAGAGCTTATTTTATAAGATTATGTATACTTATCTTGTATACATTAGGTGAGATATGAGAAAGGAATAATAAAATAGAATTAATGTGATTCTATATTTGATGTATAAATTCTTACCATTATTCTTGTACTAGTATGGTCATCAGTATAGTCCTCTTGTCAACTATTCAATGGAACTTGATCAAAATTGAATTACAGTTTTCTTATATGAAAAGATGAAAATGATAGTAATGTTTATGATTATGTGCTTATACACTCTCAAGAGACTAACATATTTGACTTGTTTACATATATTAAAAGCAAAAAATTTACCCCATTTTCTCAGAATTTAAATTGAGTTATTCAGGTGTGTTACATATGGTATCAGAGAACCAGTTACAAAAACTCGGTATTATTTGGGCCCAGTCGGAGGAAACAAATATGAGTTAGTTGAACAATAAAAGATAATTCATCTATAATATGCATTCATAAAGATTTCATAACCAAGGATTTCCCAAAGGTAACCGACAAGTCGTCTTTGAATTGCAAGTAAGTATGTTCCATTTTGCTGAAGCATTATAATGGAATATCATTGTCTATATGTGAGTATTGTATATGTTTTGTTATATAATTGAATGAAATTTTATGGGTAAATACTAGTCAATCAATATCTCCTGATACCCTACAATTAGTTTTCATTGGAGGATCATTAAGTAATCATTAAAACGATTGAAATAGTTAGACTATTGCAGTTAAGGTTTTATAAACTAGGTTCTTGTAAAGTCATCCTAGTTGTGAATGTTTGAAGGTAAAGTTTATATGCTAAACTAAGTAACTCTCATAAATTTGTTGACTTGGTAGACTGAATTAAATTTTTTATCACCTTTCTCTATGTTTCTTGAAAGTGGATGTCGTTCAGTTTCAACAATCATTTTATTTGAGTGAGTACTGTTGATACATTTTGTTAATTTTATATAACTAATTGAATTTGATTGACCAATCTTCAATATTTCCAAAGATGAAACTCAGATGGATAATCCAAGCAATTATTTGGATCTATTAAAAGATCCATTAAAGGAGGAATCAACACAAATACATATTTAACTGATGTACTTAATATTCTTTTAGTTATGAAGGAATCATAGTTATGTTTATGTGAATATTTTTCATTAATACCAATTCTATTACATTACCAGGGTATCAACTAGGAATTATAGGTTTGTTTCATAGGAACAACTAATGTCCCACAAGAAGTATAGCCTTACTAAACAAAGGTATCTATATTCTTTTTAAAACAAAGAAATTAACTTAATTTGGTTTACTTGGACATTCTACTAGTGTGAGGTTTTTATGACTTGGAAATTGTCCAAACAATAACTTGTAGGAGTCTCCTTGTTTTTGGTATGTGATTGTATAGGATAAGTGATTATAAAACTAATGTGTGAAATTAGAACACAATTGTACCCTTTCTTGTCAATTCAATAAAAATGACAATGGTTATAATTACTTAAAAGGTATACATGTGTTTTTCACATAGTTCATGGGATGCTTATGATGAAAATGCATTTGTTATTCCAATGATCTTTACTATGGATGCTAGAATAATTTGAGTGGTTTTTTTATAAAAGTTATAGTTTAATGTGATCAATATAGAGGTATACGTTATATGCATGGATACCTTGACAATCTATTTCATTTTGATATATGGATTGCATGAGATACTGAGTGTAATACTAATGTGTGTTATTACAAGTAAACTTGTACCTTGGCATATGAACATCATGCTAAAAGGAGGTATGCGGTCACCCTTATGAAGGTATGTGGTTATCTTTATGAAGGCATGCAGGTATATATGTAGACCATTTGTTGTTACTTACATAGCATTAGTATGTACAAAGAAAAGAGCTTATCCTAAATTCTTTTAAGTGGTCAAGAAATCTATTTTAGCTCCTTTGTTTATAAACAATGTGCGTATATAGTTCTCTGGAAATTAATGTGCCAAGAAAATTATTTTGTATCTTGTTGAACCATGACATAAGGATGAAAATAAGGAACCAAAAGAGGATATTCATTTCAGATGATCACGTAGTAAGAAGGATGGATGATTTCTTATTATTATTCATAGGGAAAGGATTTTCTTACAAAAAATTGATTTTTGTTAATACACTGAGTGGAACTAACAAGTGGATTTGGGAGATGGTCAATATTATTAGGAACTTGTTGAAATACAAGAGCGTAACATATTATGCATGGTAAGCATATGGTAAGAACCTGAATAAATATCAAGGAACTCATGAACAAGTATATTAAAACATGAGTAAGACATTGATGTAATTGTAACTTTGGAATGTATTCACTTATATTTCTTATGTATTGTAACCCAATGTTTATTCCAGGATGTATTTGTAATGTACTTGAGTCATGTCATGCCACGATGTTCCTATCAGGAAGTTTCTATAATGTAAACAAGTCATGTCAATTCAAGGTTGTTAACCCTCCTATTGTCTAAGGGTTAAAGTCCCTGTAGTTCCAGGGCACTAGGGTTATTAGACTCACCTAGTGAAGTCAACCCTAGTTGGTTTTAGTCAAGTTGGGAATTAGTATAAATAGAGAGCTATCCTCTCTATTTAACACACACTCACTAACACTCAGTTGTAGCGCATAGTTGAGGAAGAGAAAGACACCAGGGCAAGGAAGAAAGATGTTATTGTTGTCGGGAGATCATCTTACTATTTTTGGGTTTCACTTTGGTGTTGATTCTATCTCTGAGGAAGTTGCGGGGTTTTCTCTATTTATGGTTTCCCTGAGGAAAAAAACTATGTTCATTGTCTCTTGTGTTTTATTTCTGTGCTTGTTGTTCTCTCAGTTAAAGCTCCTAATGTTATGCTAGCTTAATGTTAAAAATCTAACATGGTGTCAGAGGTAACCTGAGAAGAAGACATTATGCAGCTGAGGGAACTAGGGCTTCGTATTTTGTGGATCTCTCTCAATATATTTTCAGTGAAAGTAGGGTGTAATAAATCTCCTCCCTAGGGCGCATCTTTCTGTCAAAGCAGAATCCAATTATGAGGTTTTTTAGTTTTGGACCCAACACTACTGCCGAAAATTAGGGCTTTTCACAGAAGTGGAATTTTTTAGTGAGCATATGCCTGGATTGATATCCTCCCCAAAATTGAAGTTAGGGATCAAATTCAAATTATTTGGTTGGATAGAACTTTGGAAAATCAAAACCCTAATCTACTCCTAAGCTAGCACTGCAGGATTTCAACTCTAAATCTAGATCCGACATCTTGACCTGGTAAGATCTAAATATTTTGTATTTCCATTTGAGGTTCTTAGTTAAGATGTCTCATCATACCAATATTGATGAAAAGCTTGAGGGAGCTGATAACTTCTGATCCTAGAAGTATAGGATCTCCCTGTTCCTGGAAGAAACTAAGTTGGACTCCTACATCCATGGGGAGGTTCCAGTTCCAGAGGGAGATGAGGCCAAGGCCTTACATAAGTAGAAGTTGGTTATGGAAAAGAGGATCATTGTATATTCCATTAAGTATCACCTCATTACACAAGTGTCCTCCCTTAAGACACCTAAAGCCATGTTTGATGCCCTAACCAAACTATTTGAAGGGAAGAACATCAATTGGAAGGTGAATCTAAGGAACCAGTTGAAGAATGTCAAGATCCAAAATGAGGATACCATACACTCATACTTCATAAGGGTCTCACAGATCAAAGAACAGCTGGAAGCAGTAGATGAAGAAGTGGAGAATGCAAAGATTTTGATGACGAATTTGAATGGCCTCCCTAGGTCATGGGATTCTTTCATCCAAGGAATCTATGCTAGGAATAAGTTAGTCAAGTTTAGTAGACTATGGGAAGAATGCTCTCAAGAAGAAGCTCCGATAGTAGCTCGAGAATAAAATATGGGAAGTGAATATCAATCTCTCACCATACACTCCAAGAAAGGAAGAAGGGAAAAGCATCATCACCAAGGTAAGCATTCTCATCAGAAAGGTTAATCTAAACTCAGATTTTATACATGTGATGAAATAGGACACTTTGCTAGAAATTGTCCCATGAATAAGAATGGATCCAAGAAGAAGAAGAACTCCAAAAGTAGACATCATGCTCACACTGCTGGGGATGATGATCCTCCTAGGAAGAGAGTAAAACAAGAAAGTGAAGACTCTTCAAGTGAAGATGAATATGTTCTGATCTCCGCTTTCTGATCTCTGTTCTCATGAGAACTGTCACCCATGGAAGCAAAGATTGGCTTATTGATAGTGGGGCTTCCAAACACATGACAGGGTTCAAGGAATCCTTTGAGAAACTATCTAAACATAATTCACCCCATAAGGTGAAACTTGGGGATGACTACCAATATCCCATAAAAGGTAGTGGTGAATCCTCCTACAAGATAGACTCTGGAAAGTCTATGAAAATGAAGGATGTCTTGTTTGTACTAGGACTAAAGAAGAATATTCTATCCATATCAGCATTGGATGCAAAAGGCATGAGGGTTACATTTGTAGATTGCCAAATCCTCATGTGGCCAAGAGGAAATACTATTAACGATGCAATAGTAATTAGAGAACAAGAAGGAGGATTATACAAATTGAAGGGCCATCCAGAACAAGATTTTTTCCATGACACAGTAGAGCCAAATGAACTTTGGCACAGAAGCCTTGCACATGTGCACTACAGAGCACTACCACTTGCAAGCAAAGCTATTGAAGGTCTTCCATAAATTCAATCAAAACATGAAGGAGTCTGCAAAGGATGTGTGAAAAGAAAAAATACAAAGAAGACATTTCCAAGTAGTGAAAGCAAATAAAAAGTAATCTTGGAAATCATCCACTTCGATGTATGCAGACCAATTTCATCAAGTTCTCTAAGCGGGTATGTATACTGTGTTTCTTTTATTGATGACTTTTCTAGGAAGCCATGGATTTACTTCATGAAGAACAAAGATGAAGTGGTCAGCAAGTTCAAGGAATTCAAAGCCTTGATTGAGAACCACACAAAAAAGAAGATCAAGACTTTTCGATCAGATAATGGCAGAGAATTCACATCAAAGGAATTCAAATACTTATGCAAAGAATCAGGGGTTAAGAAGGATTTTTCCACTTCTTATAATCCATAACAGAATGGGGTTGCAGAAAGGAAGAATAGAACTATTGTGGAAGTTGTAAGAGAAATGATTCATGATCAAGATCTTCCTATGCATCTATGGGAAGAAGCTACTAGAACACTAGTGTATGTACATAACCATAATCCACATAGAGTACTCAAGAACAGGACTCCTGAAGAAGTCTTCTTCGGCAAGAAACTAGAATTCAACCATCTCATAATATTCGGCTATCCAGTGTACATACACATTCCAAAAGAGAAGGGAAAAAAACTAGATCCTTAAGGAAAGAAGGGTATATTTGTGGGATACTCTGAAAGCTCGAAGGCTTACAAAATATACTTCCCAAGATTCAAGAAGATCGACATTAGCATGCATGTAACATTTGATGAAGACTCAACTTACAACAAATTCAGAAAGAGACATGCTGAAGATTCTAAAGAAGCAGAAGAACCCATAATTCATGATACAACCATGAATGAAGAAAATCAAGAAGAAGATCGAGAATTTGAAGAACCACAAAGACCTATAGATCCACCTCAGGAGAAGAATCCTCACAATAGGAAACTTGCTTGGGTACGAGAAATTATACAAGGTGCAGAAAAATATGGGGCTCTAGAAAAGAATCACAGAGAAAGAAAGAGAACCAGATCCTACTCTGGATATGTAGCTTTACTATGTGATGTTATCAATAAAGAACCTTCCAACTATGAAGAAGCGGTAAAATGAAAAGAATGGAAGGATGCTATGATCGAATATTATCAATCGATCATGAAGAATGATGTTTGGGATGTTGTCCCAAGACCAGAAGGGAAGTTGGTTGTAACTTCCAAATGGATCTACAAGATCAAGCATGTTGCAGATGGTAGCATAGAAAAATATAAGGAAAGATTCATGGCTCGTGGCTTCTCACAGAAGGAAGGAATATGTAACACCCCAGTTTTGACCCCATTGCATTAAATGTACATGATGTATTTATTGTAATAATCATGGTGCGGAGCTAAAGGCCAAGGCCCCACCATTGATTGGTTATGCTATGTTTCGGGTTGAAATTGTCACTGATGGTATATCAGGGCATGCAACATACATATTGAGTTGCCATCATATAAATAAGCATATTTAATTAAATGAACCCAACCAGTTACACTCGTGGCAACTAAATTTAGAAGGAGCATGATTTTCACAAGGATAAGGGTGGGGGAAATGTCAAACCTTGAGCCATGAGGGAAAAACCCATGTGTCACCACCTTGTCTTACCCAACCACCCCCATTAAGAATTGCTGGTGGTGGTTGAGGCAGTTATTTTTTTTGGGAGTGGGGTGGCAAGACTGTCAGTCCTTGCCTACACACACACTCCACCCATGGTTGAATTCACAGTGGCAAAGGGAAAACCACCACCATCACTCCAGGGGACTCACGATCGCATTTCACTCCACTTCACATCGTCTCCATTGTCTGTTCACCTCCATGCACAATATTTACCTAGTTTTACTCCCGCAGGAATTCCACTCTCCCCACGACAGTGCTGAAATGCTCACGCACTCTCTACTCGTGTCTATCCATTGTATGTTCATATACGCACAAGCTGGGAGCTGTCCATCCTTGGTCTTCGAACTGTGTAGGGAGCAGGGATGGGGGCTTGGTTTGCTTGATAAACCTGGTGGCTGGAAACCACACAAACAAAGCTAGAGGGCTGGCTTTCTTCTCCACAACCCCTGAATAGCACTGGAAGGGAATGCAGGGCCTGAGGGACTATGTAGCAGAGAAGGGACTGATTCCTTGTGTTGGGTGTGTGTGGGTGTCTTAGAAGTCAGGCTAGTTCTGGTGTAGGTGTTCCTAGCTCTGTAATGAGCCCACCAGCTTAGCATTTAGCCTTTCCCAACTCCTTGATGGCTTGATAAACCCAACTGTGTTGGCTTGGCTATGCTTTGTGTATCCTTGGCTATGTGTAAGCCTGCTTGTTCCCTTATTCCTTGGAGAATCATTCCCAGCTCGGGGGTGGCAGTGTTGCTAAGAGATTAAGGAGCACGCTGGCCTATGGTTGGGTGGAATGTTGCAGCGACGTAGCTGGTTGCGGAACAACTTCTTCATAAGATAAGTGATATTGCTCATTTTACTTCTGCAACCATATTTTTTGTTAATGAATGTGATGAACATGATGAGTGAATGCTTGTATGAATGTATGATGTTTTCCACTGTGTATGATAAACAATCACATTGGTGCATTTTCTATTTCAATGCATCCTATTTTTAGCATTCTACTTCAGCATTTTTATGAATTCACATGTTCATGGGGCTCTTAGCCCGGATGGTTAATGCCATGGTCGCGTCCTCTTCACCGGTTAGAGGGATGGGGATGTGACAGAATAGATTATGAAGAAACCTTTGCACCTGTAGCCAGATACACTTCCATCAGATCGGTACTTGCTTTGGCTGTAGTGATGAAATGGAAGATACACCAAATGGATGTCAAGACTGCTTTCTTGAATGGTGTAGTGGAAGAGGAAGTGTATGTAGAAAAACCACTCGGTTTTGAGACACATGATAGGGAGTCTCATGTGTGTAGATTGAAGAAATCCCTACACTATTTGAAATAGGCACCCAGGACTTGGTACGACGGAACTAACAACTTTCTATCTAGTTTGGGCTTTACCAAGAGTAAAGCAGATTCCAACCTTTACTACAAGGTTGAATATGGCAACCTAGTGATGCTCCTACTGTATGTAGATGATCTGTTTGTAACAAGTATGGATGGGTTGATTGTTGATACGAAGAGAAAGCTTGCTGCCGAGTTTGAAATGAAGAACTTGGGTATGATGCATTATTTCCTAGGTATGGAGGTGTGGCAGAATCTGGATGGAATCTCCCTCGGACAAGAGAATCATGCAGTAGACATCCTGAAGAGGTTTGGGAAGATGGACTGGAAGGCCATGACCACACCTATGGCATCGAACCTGAATCTATTGAGTGATGCTTCATCAGAGATGGTCGATGCTATGATGTATCATCAAATGATTGGGTCCTTGATGTACCTGATGAACACGAGACCAGACATTTTCTTTGCTGTGAACACCTTGAGCCAATTCTTGACAGATCCAAGACATGTTCACTTGATTGCTGCAAAGCATATTTTGAGGTACCTAAGGGGTACAATTGATTATGGGCTCAAGTACAAGGTGAATCATAAGATTAACCTAGAGGGTTATGATGATTCAGATTAGGCAGGAAATGCCATATATAGGAAGAGAACTTTAGGGTGTTGCTTCAATATGGGATCAGGTGTGATCTCTTGGTTTAGCAGGAAGAAATCCTGTGTGGCACTGAGTACAGCTAAAGCAGAGTATGTCACAGCTTGTTCAACTAGTTGTGAGCCAGTATGGCTGAGGAAGCTACTATCTAATTTATTTGATCTCTAGATGGATGCTACTTGTATACATTGTGACAACCAGAGTTGCATGAAGTTGTCAGAGAATCCAGTGTTCCATGACAAGTTGAAGCATATCGAGATCGAGTATCACTATATCAGGGATATGGTGCAGAGGGGAGCAGTGAAGCTCTAGTATGATGCGACGGAGGAATATATAGCTGATGTGTTGACAAAGCCATTATATTGGGTGAAGTTCGAGTACATCAGAAAGAAGCTTGGTTTTCTCAAGATCAAGGTTTCCTCCAAAGGGAAATGATGAGACCTAGAGCCATTCTGACATGGTGAGAGGATTAGTTCCTTCCATGGTCAGATGTAAGGCTGATCCATTCTGTCATGGTGAGGATTGGTTGCTTCCATGTGAGATATGAGTGCTGAGCCATTCTAATGTGACTGTAGGATTGTTTCCTACATGATCAAAAGTAAGCATTGAATTCCATTCTTGGAATGGAGGCACCTGGTTAGTTACTAGGTAGATCAGTCTGGGACTGGGGGCCATTCTGATATGACTGTAGGATTGGTTCCTACTTGATCAGATGTGAGTGCACGCCTTTTCAAACATGCATGTTGGATTGGTTCCTCGCATGTGTCGGATGTAAGTGCAGATCCCTTTCGAACATGTATGTTGGATTGGTTCCTCGTATGTGTCGAATGTAAGTGCAGAGCCTTTTTGAACATGTATGTTGGATTGGTTCCTTGCATGTGTCAAATATAAGTGCTGAGCCTTTTTGAACATGTATGTTGGATTGGTTCCTCGCATGTGTCAAATGTGAGTGTTGGGAATTTCTGACAGGGTTGTGGGATTGGTTCCCACATGGTCAGATGTGAGTGCTGGATGTGCCTTTCTGATATGATTATGGGATTGGTTCCTACATGATCAGATATAAGTGCTGGGAGGGCCATTCTGAATCAGGGTTAGATATAAGCGCTGAAGAAGACCTACATGGAGGCTAGGCCTAAAAGCAACATGAAAAAGGGTTGGCTCTTTAGAACTTCCTGTGACAAGAAGAATCATGAGATAGCACCTCTGAAGATTTAGTGTTGATGATCCAGCAGAGATGATCTAGATCTAGAGATGATGCTCCAAAGTTGATCTAGATCAAGGGATGATCCAGATCCAATGACGATGATCCAGATCTAGTGATGATCCAGATCTAGGTGAATATGACTTGAAGATGAAGGTGACTTGAAGATAGAGCTGACTTGAAGGTGAAGATGACAAAGAATCGATGATGATCCAGATGATACAGAGAAGAAGACTTGTGCTAATAAATTGTGTCGAGAGAATACCTTCCTAGTTAAGAGGGAGTGTTGATGTAATTATATCTTTGCAATGTATTCACTTGTATTTCTTATGTATTGTAACCCGATGTTTATTTCAGGATGTATTTGTAATGTACTTGAGTCATGTCATGCCCCGATGTTCCTATTGAGAAGTTTATATAATGTAAGCAATTCATGTCAAGTAAAGGTGGTTAACCCTCCTATTGTCTAAGGGTTAAAGTACCTACAGTTCTGGGGAACTAGGGTTATTAGACTCACCTAGTGAAGTCGGCCCTAGTTGGGTTTAGTCAACTCGGGAATTAGTATAAATATAGAGCTAGCCTTTCTATTTAACACACACTCACTCACACTCAATTGTAGCGCATAGCTGAGGAAGAGAAAGACACTGGGGCAAGGAAGAAAGAGGTTACTGCTGTCAGGAGATCATATTACTATTTTTGGGTTTCACTTTGGTGCTAATTCTATCTCTGAGGAAATTGCGGGGTATTCTCCATTTATGGTTTCCCCGAGGAAAAACACTGTGTTCATTGTCTCTTGTGTTTAATTATTGTGCTTGTTGTTCTCTTAGTTAAAGATCCTAATGTTATGCTAGATTAATGTTAAAAATCTAACATAATAAAACACATGAACCTATTTTTATGTTTCATGTTGTAATTATCAAATATGCAAGGAAAAAAATAAATGATTGTTGATTAAAACAAACTTTCCTAGACTCAAGCAGGAGGCTGGGTGGAAAATAAATTCTTGGACTCAAGCATGAAGGCTTGAGGGGAAAAGAACCTCTTCTTTGAGGGAACACCAAGGGAAAAAATTGAGGATCTAGCTCTACTTTGCTAAATTAACTTTCCCTAGACTCAAGCAAGACGCTCGATGGAAAAGAAATTCCTGGACTCAAGAGAGGAGGCTTAAGGAGAATTGTGAGAGAGTCTGTGATATCAATGGCAAGACCTAGGCACAAAGTTTGACATCTGGAAAGTAGGACGTTGTTTGATGTTTTTTTTGGGGGGGGGACTTTTGACGAGCAATCAAAAGGGCGAGTAACCTTGAATAAATTTTAGCCTGTAAGTCCAATTGGTGTCAACAAATCGACAAAGAGTTCAATGTTCAGCAAAGATCTATTAAAGATGAAACACTCAAGGGATATTTTGATGACCAACAAAAGTGTTGTTGAAAGTTGCTCAAAATTTATGATGAAAAAAAAACATATATTACTAATTTTCCTAGTAACTAGACTCTTGAAAGTCTTAATGTGAAAAATGTTATGAATACTTAAGTAGGAAAAATTTCCTAAGGGAGAGGATGAATGATAAATTTTAAAAGGTTACTGGTTGAAATTATGATGCTAACTTGTGAATGAAAAGATGTCTATCTCAAGTTGCCAACTAGTTAAAGCATCCAAGTACTCGAGGTAAAAGACATCCTCCGAAAAGATAAGTAAATCTGAATTACTTATGAATTATTTTAAGGTTAATACTGTATTAGGTATTCTTATGAGGATAAAAGCACAATCAAAGGCTATCGTATGTTTTGTGAATTACAAATTTCGTTTTGCAGAAAGGACTTGTTGTTTACATTCTATGTTGGATTATGAACCAATGACCTGTTTACTGAATAAATTTTCGAAGACCTGATTTTGTTGCACAAAAGTAAAGTTTATGAAGGATAAAATCTCACAAGAATCACAAAATATTGTGTTATCTCCAAAGATAATTTATTTTCATATGAATAATTTAATTGACGCATTGAGGAATATGAAGTTCACTAATAGTTTTGAAATCCTCTATTTTTTATGCAAATTTCACAAAGTTGTAGATTCGGTGGCTTGGGTGAGGATTAGAACATCTCATTAGCCACCAAAAGATGGAAGATAAATAACATGTGGAAGACCCCTTCAGTGGTAAGGTGTATTGCTAAAGGTTTTACTTCCATCAGAACATTCTTAAACAGTGATCAGAGAATATAGTGACTAAAAGTTCCACAACTGCGGTGAAGATAGTGGCTAAAATTTCTGCCACTGTGGAGAAGATAGTGGGATTAAAAGCTCCAATGGTAAGAATTTTTTACTTTCGATCTCCAACGTTGCAAAGTCTTAGTTCACTATAGAGCCGCAATGATGGAAGAAAAACAAACTACAGCTTCCGTCATCAGATGAGAACTTAGGCGATCAGATGTTCTAATGACTAATGATAGGTGAAATAGTCCGCTAGGGAGTCACAACGATGGAAGAAAAATAGACTAAGGCTTCCGATAGCACATTAATAAAATATCATTGGAAATTAGAAGACATACAGACTATGAATTGACGAGTTAGTCCTCTGAGGAGCCGCAATGGCGAAAGAAATATAGACTGTGGGTTCTGAAGACAATACAGACTCATCGGCGATCGAAGGTTCTAAGGGCTAAAGATCGGCGAGATAAAGCCAAGCAACTCCGCAGTGTCGGTGACGCGACGAAAAAGGCTTTCGATCAATCACAAAAACCATTGTGAGTAATAGTTACATGCATCAGCTAATAACAATACTGTCCATCGGTGGCATAGAAGACTAATGCCCTGATTCCTTCGTCAATCAACTTCCAGTAGCAATACAATTAGTTCGTTTCACCTTTGAAGGTATGGTAGAGTTCAGATAAAAGGTGCTGATGCATAAGTATTTCAGCTATTGAGCACCGACGAGCTAGTGATGGAGAGGCCCAGCGTTGATATTTGGAGCACCGATGAGCCAAAGAAAAATCTTATGACTTGGGACTGCGGTGACAATACAGAGAAAAATTTAGCGGATTAAACATTGAGACTTGGAGCACCGAAACTATGGAAACACTAAGATTTGGAGCACTGAAACAATGGTAGCTTTGAGACTTGGAGTGCCAATGAGCTAAAATAAAAAGGCCCAATAGGTGACTGCGGCGACAAGACAAAAAATCCAGCAGATTAAACAAGAAAAAGAACTTCAGTTAAATGCCGATACACTAGCTGTTAGCGGCAATTTCATACTGAACCGGCAGTGGGGATGATCAGCGACCACTTCTTTAATTAAAATATCACTCAGTAAACTATATCTTCATAGTAGATAAACAAATCGTTAGCGAGGGTTTGAAGCCCTAATCTGTAAAAACTATCACTTTCAACTATTTTTGGTGTAAACAGATCGGATTTTCAGGATCTTTAATTTTTGTAGAAGGCTATAAATCCCATGATTAATTAATTAATAAGGGTTCGACCCCATGGATTTATAAGCTAGTTCCATTATCAAGCATTTGATTTGGTTTATTCTAAATATAATCTCTTTTGTTGTGATTCGTTTAGCCATCTCTTTCTTTACTGTGTTTATTGCCTGAATGTGCATTTAGGTCATTTTTAGATTTATTAAAAAGCCGATAGTTGTCATCCTATTGGTTATTTAGTGATATTTGATTTATAACTACCATCCCTAGTAGGATTTAGCCCTTTATATGCAAGTGTTATGTGTGTAAGTTTGCCATCCTGGTGAGTTCTCCATCCCTGCACCTTTTTGTCAAGCCACTAAACGAGTTGTAACTAAAAACCTTGTAATTGAGTGAGCTTCATGCATGTCTTGAGAGTGAGAGGTTATATAGGTTTTCTGGCTTGATCCATATCAAAAAACCCTAAAAAATAGTTTAAGTTACCAGGAATCCTCGAGCTAAAACCTAGAGGATTTTCCTGGAGTGATAACAAAGTGGCGTCGTTGCCTGGGAGAGGAGATTGAAGCTCAACTTCTCTGGGATACGACATAGATCCATGCTTTGATGATAGACAAGGCTTGGGCATTATTACAGTTGTAATCATCTATCTGGTGACTCCATTCATATAAGGTGGCTTCAAGAAGACCAAGTACCACAGAAAACCCAAAGGGGCCACCAGCAACACTCGTTTCAGATCCAGAAGAAATCTTGAGGAAAGTTAGGGCTTTACTAAGGCAGACCAGCAGTGCTACACAAAACGCCACATCAGGTATTTCAAAAAATCTTTATGCTGTTATTTATTCTACTGAAACTCTTAATTCCCAGGAATTTTTAGATACATCAGAAAAATCTAGGGCTTGGGCATCTTCAAGCACTGCTGCTTGTGAAGATCCAATCCCTCGTGACTCCACTGGGATAAGTATACCACCGCCTTCTCAGCAAATATCCTCATCAGTACTGCCTTCCACATCCCTCTCCATACCCATTTCCAACATGGCTACCCCTCAATTGTCCAAGATGGAAAGGATCTTGGTAGCTAGGTATGCACCCCTAATTTTTCCAAATCCTCTCGCAGCCATGCCTACCGGGGATTACCTCAAGTATATGCCTAATTTTACCAGGGAAGGGGATTTCACTACTGAAGAACATCTAGAGCCTTTTTATAGCTATGCTGAAAATATAAATATAGAACACGAATATGTATGGACCAGATTTTTTGTGTAAAGCCTAGATAGCCAGGCTAGGAAGTGGTTTAAGGAATTGCCTGCTGGGTTAGTGGCAGGCATAGAGGCCTTAGATGACATCTTCATAAAGCATTGGGGAGAAAGGAGAGACCACCTCTACTATATCACAGAATTTAGCAACCTGAGAAGAGAAAATGGTGAGTCTTTCTCCAAATTTACCAAAAGATTCAACAACATGTACAGCAAGATCCCCACTGAGATTAATCCCACCAGTACCTCAGCTATGATAACTTATGCAAATTCCTTTGACTCTGACTTCTACCTACTTCTTAGAGAAATGAGGTATACCTCCTTATCACTCATGTAGGATGCGGCCCTAGAGGTAGAGTCAAACATTCTGGCATCTCAGAAGGTCAAAGGGAAGGTAGAGAGGAGAAAGCAGCCAACAGACTATAGTGTGACTTCTGCATCAGAGAACAAGATTGAAAAAATTACCAAACTTTTAGATAACCTAATTGCTGAAATGTCTCAATTGAAAGACCAAGGACATCTGCTAGTAAGGGGTAAGGGGCCAAGTGACTTCGCTCCTTGAATCCCAAATTTTGTTCCTTATAGAAGAGGAAACCCCCCAATTCAGATTCTCAAAAGGGAGAGAAATCAAGGGGAAGATCAAAGGATAAGAGCTCCATTTCAAAATGCTGTATTAGAAGAAGAGCCAGAGTTTATTGAAGAAGAAGGAGAAGCTAAATACAATATCCACTACATGGAGGATGAGGTGGACTACTCTTTTTTGACACGAGAAGAATATGAAGAAGCCCTAATTGATGAGAAAATCATTGAAGAGGTTGTCTATCAGGATGATGCTCAGGGAGGTTACCAACTGAGGTCTAGGTTGGTTGCTCCCCTCAAGAAGAATGCTGTACCTGTTAAGTTTCCTACTGCACCAGCTAAAAAGGTTGTTGTTTTACCAAAGAAAGTGGTTGTCCCATCCAAAGCATTGCATAAACAAGCACCTTCAGCCACACCTAATCAAGTCCAACTCAAACCTATAGCTCATGAGTCCAAGGTGCGCCATGACACTAACTTTGTGAACCTACAAGATGACAAGCGTGTTGTAACCCTGGGCCCTATGATTGAAGACATAAAATACTCATGCCCACCATTCTATATATCCAACCACTTATACTATGAAACGAGAACTCTAGGGATAAAAAAGATGATTTTTGCAAAAAAAAACACCAAAATCACCCCCAAATAGAAAAGTGTTGATACCAGTATACATGTTTTTTTTTTCGGGGTAAAAAATAGAACCATGGCCTAAACATCCCATACTGTTGCTTAATAAAACTTTAAAATCAACCCCTAAATTGGAAAAAAAATATTTCTCCAAAAGATAAATTACAACTTTTTTGAAACTTGCATATTAAACAAACAAAAATATTTCATAAATAATTTCACCACTCTAACCATATAAAATCAAAGAAATTATGATGTGATTCATAATTAAAGCATATATTAGACCATTCAAGAACAAATGATTCATATAAATATTCAAAATCTCCTTCAGAGTTTCAATTACAAATGTCTCCTTTGCCTTCGCCTTCAAAGTTTCATATAAATATTCAAAATATTCTCCTCCCTTCCCTTCCACCCTCCTCTCCCTCCCCCTTCCACCTCCTCCATTGTCGTATTAAGGGGAGCGTCGCTCCCTTGGGCACTAAAGGGATGCCCCTCACTAGCGATGCAATTATCAAAATCATGCCGCCAATGAGGGATGACCCTTTGTCTCCCAAGGGAGCGATGCTCCCCTTATTGCAACGAGGGAGAAGGTTGAAGGGGGAGGCGAAGGGGGAGGAGGGTGGAGGGGAGTAGAGGAGGGGGGAGTAAGGGAGGACATATGAGGTGGAGGAAGAGGGGGGAGTCTCCTAGGGAAACCCACGACGACTTGGTAAATAAAAACGCTTTATATTATATTGTTTTATCTACTAGGACAACCACAAGTAAAGTGGTCGGTAAAGGTCTATAAGCGCAACAAACCACTTAGTTTTGTGAAGATATTTGACTATTAAACAAAGTCTAAAATTTATAATTTTATATCTATTATTCATACCATATTCTTAGAGTTAATATAAACACAAAACAAATACTATTTAATAATAAATAAAACTAAAAATCCGTCTTCTACAAATAATAATATTATTTTATTCTCTAAATATATAACTTACTCATGATATTGTTTTATTTTATTATCTTGACAAAACAAAAATATTGTTTTATAATAATATAATATTTTAGTATCTAAATATGTAACTTATTAATAATATTGTTTTTTTAACAAAGCAAAAATATTGTTTTATTTTATTCTATGGAAAAAAAAGGATAGTGTTTTATTTAATTCTCTAAACAAAAACAAGAATAACTTACTAATGCTAAAAATATATCCTTATTCTTTATAATATTATTAAAAACTCTATTTAATGAGTTAGGTCAAATGAATATGTTAGGTTAAGTGAATCACATTCGAAATTTTTTATTAAAAATGTAATGCATTGAACATTTTTAAATAAATAAATTGAAAATTCTATAAAATTTATATCATTATTAAAATCGCAATTTAATGAGTTATGTCAAATGAATAGGTTATGAGTGAATGAGTGAATCACATAGAAATTTTTTTATTAAAAATATAATACATTAAATATTTTTTAATAAATAAATTCAAAATTTTAAAGAAATATAATTTTATTTGATATTAAATTTTATAAAATTTACCCTTCTAATGTAAAGTTGCTTTTTATAGTTGACCCTTCATTTCCCTTCCGTGCAAAACTTGTAGTCGATTTTCTCATTTTCTTCCTCTCCAACAACAACCTATCGACGTATTATTGCACCTTCTCGGGGCAATTGCTAGTCTATGTCAAATCATAAAGTTCCTTTAATGTAAGGGTAACATCGCTGATGATGAATCGATTATCGTGAAACAAAAATCTTTGTATCTATTTTGTTATTAATTTTACACACCTTAAAATTAAAGAAAAACAAAATTTATAAAGTAATTTTTTAAAATAGTTTAAAAAATCTATTTTAAATCATAAAGTTCCTTTAATGTAAGGGTAACATTGCTAATGATGAAATGTATATCCATTAAAAAGTTTGCACACATTCGAATTATTCCCAAAAGACATAGTGGCTAACATACCAAATAATGCTAGTGGTTTTCATTTCTATGTGTGGGCTAAGCATTTGTGAAAAGAGTGGGGGCTTGTTGACTTAAGGTTTATTTTTTGGGTTTAAGTAATGTCTTTTGATTACCAAAAGGTTGAATGTTAGGAGCTGTAATTGTTTTTGGGAAAAAAGTATTTATTTGATTGAACTTACTAAATTAAATTTGTTTTACTTATGTTTTTATTTTATTGGCAATATCACTATGTCAATGTCTCACTATTTTACATAATAATCTGACTCGCTGGACTTTCTCTTCATAGGCCAAGTCTCTCTATTGGTGAAACCTTCAACCCCACTCCCACTGACATGAAGTATTTTCTCAATACAACTTGATCCATCAATAATATTTTTTTATTATTTTTCTTTAATCAACCTTCCATGTTGAAAGATTACAATATCCTTTTAATTCACAACTTGGTCTTATCTTTTCAAGTACTAATATGTTTCATTACAAATTCTCGATTAAATTGAATTTCATAATTAAAATATTCAAAATCATAAGAATGTGATTTGATTCATTTGTTTCCTTGAAAAATATTTCACAGTTATATAATATTAGAATAAAACCACTTTCGCCCAGGAAACAAGCCTTACATCAAATACTTGAGCTTATCAACCACTTGGAGCATAAGCCCCATCTCTAAGTTGTTAATAAAAAATTGGATCTAGTCCACACTAAAAACTTCCGATATCACCAAGATATTGAAACTTGTAAATAAAAAACAACTAATAAAAAGAGACTCAACTATCCACACCAGGAAAATACATTGGAGGTAATCCCAAACCTCACCAAAGAGAAAACAAAAAATCCATTAGATGGAAAAAGAATGTTGTTTCTTTGCTCTAAGATACCCCTCAACGGTGAGATGACAACCTACATGAACATCTAAATTGTTTGTTCCCTCGCTAGAGCCAATGCATATTTATGTCCTCTAAGCCTCAAAAAGTACTTGGGAGAGTGGCTCCACAAGATATCTCCATGAATCCCATCAGTAATAGCAAAGCAGAGAGAATTCCTAGGACAAAGGAAGTAACGTTGAGGATCAGTAATTGATCCAAGTTTTCATCCATGATATAAAAAAAAACAAGGATGACTTTGAGGGTCGAATAGGAGTATGATACACAACATCAACATCCTCCCCATAAATAAAGTCCTCTAGAGGAGGTAATTCCTTATCATGAACATATAATGGAAGACATGATGACAAAGTAATAGCCATAACATTGTCATGACTCTCTATCATCCCTTGAGGAGGATCATAAACTTTAGAAGAATGCATAGCAACTCCCTCAAGAGATCTACCGCCTAAAAAAAACCAAAGGGTTTACCACATGCTTGTTAAAGGAAGAAAATAAAGACTAGACATATCCAATAACACCTATAAGTATACACCCTTGTCCCACCTCAAACGATACACCAGAAGTAGAAGCAACCACATATCCCATTACGAGCTTAAGAGATGAGGGGATCTTATGAGGCTTTCCAAGTCTCGAGGGATACCACAAACTAGTCTCAGAAGCTTCATAAAAGACATCAACTAATACCCCATCATCAAACACAATCAAATCCAAGTGGAGGATTGATAATAAACTAGAAGCATTAGATTCCTACAAACTGTGAAAAACCTTCTTAGACCCAAAAAAAATTCTTCAAATCAATCATACTTGAATCCACAATAGGGGAAAGAACAATGAAATAAGCACCACTAGAAATGGTAGCATAAGGAAAAACATCACTCTTCCAAAAAACAAAGGGTCACTCCATGCTCATGCAAGGAGGAGTGAAAGGTGCAGACAACGGAGCACTATCGAAAGCATAGCCATCAAAAGGAACAACAGATGACCCCAAATCCAGAGTCTTCAAACCCTTGTGAGGAAGAGGGACATTCATAACCGAAGTGGCCACAAACAGAAGAGTCTATCACTTTCCACACCCTTCCACCTCTATTCTCGGCCTTCTCCATAGTTGCAATAGGGTAGCACCGCTCCTTGGCAGCCAACGAGCCACCCCTCATTGGTGGAATGATTTTGAGAATCGCACCGCCAGTGAGGGGTGGCTCGTTGGCTGCCAAGGAGCGGCGCTACCCTATTGCAACCATGGAGGAGGTGGAAGGGGGAGGTGGAGCTTCACTTTCCACCTCCACCCATGTCCTCCTTCATGGTTGCAATAGGGGAGCACCGCTCCTTGGCATCCAACGAGCCGCCCCTTACAGGTGGCGCGATTCTGGCAGCCAATGAGCCACCCCTTACAGGTGGCGCGATTCTCAGAATCACACCGCCTGTAAGGGGCGACTCATTGGCTGCCAAGGAGCGATGCTCCCCTATTGCAACCGCAAAGAAGGTGAAAGGGGATGTGAAGCTACACATCCAAAAGCTTGCAGATACCATGGTATAGTGGTATGAACGATCAAGTTTTAACACACAAGCTCTAAATAGTTTCTGGATTTGAAGATTATTACTTTCGAAGTTCTTGGAACTATTGACAATTTATATCATGAATAGTGTTAGGAAACCATGACTACCAAGGAGATGCTTTGGCTCAGCTCAGTCCTACTCTGAGAAGGTGAGATCCTCAATGGAACTGTGGAAGGTCTTTCGTTCTCAAGTATAGCATTTGCCCAAATAAGTCTGCAAAATTTGAAGGTGTCAATGAAATTGCAGTGATTGGATTCTTTTTTTTTTGGATTTTTTGTCGTGGGTATTGTGCTAATAAACCAACAAAATAATTATTGTCTTTTTCCAAAACAAATATAGGTAATTATTCTCTGGTTTAACACATGTATTTGCTGTCAGAGTGTGCTTCTGTAGATTTCTTTTTTGTGGACACAACCCCTTTTGTTGATTTGTATTGGAAGCCAAGTCACCAAAAATATGATTGGAGAGGAGTTATTACTCGAGAAAAGTATTTGAAGAAACAATTAGAGGTATTTCACACCAATTCAATTGACCATCTTTTCTATTTAGTTAGGTTTCTCAGTGATACTTTCTGTCAAGTTTTAGGTTCCAATTTTGCAAGTTTTCTAAAAGATATAGATATTTTCTAGGCTGATCTTCACTTCTTACTTATTAGCCTTACTGTTAAATTAATTTTGGGCTATCTACCTATTAAAAAAAATGAAAGAATGGTTTAAGAGCTTTAATTTCAGCTTTACTCAAATAAATTAGGTTCTATTGATAAATTATTACTTAACCTCTACTATTAACTTATCAAAACCGTAATCAACTTTCAAAAAGGAAATTTTGAGTCAGTTACCCAATGACCTTCTATACAAATAAAGTTATAATCAAATAAATTTGGGTTAATTCATATGTTTATATACTAACTTATTTAAAAAACTATTTAATTTTGGGCCATTTACCTAGGAAATTTTGAGTCAGTTACTTAATGACCTTCCATATAAATAAAGTTATATCCAAATAAAGTTGGGTTAATTCATATGTTTATATACTAACTTAATTTATCCAAAAAAACTATTTAATTTTGAGCCATTTACCTGTTGACCTAATAAATAGTTTAAAAGACTCAACTTTCACTCTATCAAACTAAAAATAGTAAATTTTTAGAACAATTTACCTAATAAAGATTAGTTTAAAAACAACTCCCTTCCATTCTGCCAAATAAATTTTGCTTTTCATTGAAAAGTTACTATTTAACACTTACTACTAACTTGTCAGAGCTATATATTAACATATCAAAACTGTAATCAATTAAGCCACCATTTAACTCTCTAAAACGTAATCAATTAATTGAGCCTCCATTTATCTATCCGCACACTAAGTTTTCTATTTTTAATTTAGGTACCATCATAGTCAATGGTTTTAATAGGTTTTTTTTGCTTTTAATATATAGGATCTGGCACTTGCTTTGGATGCTTCGACTGCAACATGGAAAGTGATAATTGGTCATCATCCTATTTGAAGCATCGGTGAACATGGAGACACTAATGAATTGGTTCATCACTTACTGCCCCTTATTAAAGTAAAGAAACCTTGTTCATTTATATAATATAATTATTTTTTTAGGCAAAGTAATGTTTTATAGTTTAGTATGCGGAGATGTTGTTATTAGAGTTCCAATTTTTTGAAATATAACAAAGTGTATCATCATTTATATAATAATTATGTTGCAGGTTTTATAGTTCGGTATAATTATGTTTATATGGAAAGTAATGTTTTATAGTTTAGTATGGAAAGATGTTGTAGTTAAAAATCCATTTTTTTGAAATACAAGACACTGGATGAGTAAAAAATTAATAAATTCAAGTTTAAGATTCTATAACGTATGAAACTCATTTTATCTTTAATAAAAAATTTGTAAATATACCTGTAACTTATGAAATAAATGTGGTGTGTGTTTTGTTATGTTGCTATGAAGCGTTATGTAGTAATCATGTATCTTAATGGGCATGACCACTGTGTGGAGGATCTTATGTCATGTCCCCATCCCTCAGACCGGCGAAGAGGACGCGAAGAACACCACGAACCGCCGGGCCAATAGCCCCATGAAGTTAAACAAAAGAGATCAATGCTGAAATTAAAGAAACTTAAATATAACGGGAATGCTAAACATACAAGCATACACGGATGCATAACAGGATGTACAATCCATCCTTTTGCATGCACAGTTACTCAATGCATAATTCTTTGATCATACAACGGAAGCAAACATACATTCTAGCATTCACATGTTCATCATAATTATTCAATTGACATCAAATATATAATTACAAAGATGAAATATAGACAGCAGACTTATGTTTTGGTGAAGAACTTGTCCGCAACTAGCTATGTCGCTGCAATGTTCCACCCAACCACAGGCCAACGTGCTCATCAATCTCTCAGCAACGCTACCACCCCCGAGCTGGGCATGATTCCTTCAGGGTAAGGGTCAGCTGCAGGCTTGCACATGGCCAAGGGGACACAAAACAGCCAAACCAACACTGCTGGGTTTATCAAGCCATCAACAGATCAACCAAGCCAGCATAGTCCAAGGTTCAACCACTGCATACCAGCAGCCAAAAAATCCCTTCACAGCTCTGTAAAGAAGCAAAACAACCGGGGACAGCCCCAAACCAGGGATGAACACAGATCAAGTCCAACGGGCAACACAGAGTTGTTCTTGGCCCTAACGTGGCCAAAACAACTCAGCAACAACACCCCAAACTAGGGAAACAACCGCAGCCCAGTCAACCAGTGAATAATGGCAACAATTCACAGCCCATAGTGAACAGGAAACATCACTCCCAGCATAACCATAGGAGACTCAGCCAACGAATGTGGCAATCAACAGCCACAACTCACAATGCCAGCTATGGCAGCTATACACAGTCCCAAACAGCAGGGAAATTCAGACACGGACCACTGTAGAAAATGACTCAATCCGAATGCATAGTGGCCCAAACATAATTGGACACCCTAGCCAACCAAAAACGTGGGGAAGACAGCAGCCCCAAAACAAGGATAGTGAGCACGGCTCTCACATGGGAAATCAACCTCAATGGTTTATGCGTGAGGAAAAGCTTGCACCCAACAGCAAAATACACGAGAAACACATACCTGATTTCTGCGTGAGGATTCCAGCCTGCGTGTTAGGGGAAATAGCCTCACCTATGCGCGTAAATCAACAGGCCATTAGGAGGACAAACAGACCTCTGCGTGTGGATATGAACAGACCACCGCTCCGCGTGAGGAGGATGAACAGGCAGGAAAGAATGGAGTCGTGGGGAAGATGGAGTTGCTTGCCCCCTTACCCACGATTCATCCAACAATTAATTTCCCTCAACAACTCAGCCATAACTGCCCCCAACAAACAAAACCAAGGCATTAAAGATGTTGAAGAGGTTGGATGAGACAAAAAAGGTGGAAACAAAACAAAGGTGGCAAAACATGGGTTTTTTCCCCCATAGACTAAGGTTTGACATCCCCCACCCCTTATCCTTTGGAACCATGCCCTTTTCATTCAATGTTGCACTGCCATAGCTGGTTGTGGTTTTAGTTTTATTTGATGTGCATGTTTACATGATGCCAAATTATAATGTGCCATACAGCACGATAAACCATCGGCAACTTTCCCCATTGCCGAACATACACAACCAAATCGATGGTGGGGCTTTTGCCTTTAGCTCCTCACCACGATTAATTACAATATATACATCATGCAAATGGGGTCAAAACCGGGGATGTCACATTCCCCTCCCCCTTAGAATAACACAGTCCTCGGTGTTCCATTACATATATACAATACATATACAATTTGCACATCAAAATTTCAAAATTGCAGATTTGTTCCACTTTTAATCATCTACTTTGAACGTTCACGACCAAGCCGCTCAACTTCCATGGACTTGTCCTCCTGGTTCTCAGCTTCCAGCTCATTCCAAAGTCTAGGAACTTTGCGTCTATTGCCTTCATCATGTTCCCTTATTAGACAGTCCCGGCGTAAATGATGCTCTCCGCATCTCCAGCATCTCACTGGTTACTTCATCTTTCCCTGCTCAATTTCCTTTGAGTCTTCATGCCTGGACCATTTCTTATCGGGTCACTTGGACAATTATCCCATTGCTGATCTACCTTCCTTTCCTTTTCCGATTTCTCCCAGAAGGATTTTCACCTCCCTTTGCAAACCAATAGAGTCTTGCAAAATCTGGTGGTTCATCTCATTCTGCCTTCTCTGTATCTTTAGCATCTCCCCAAGATTCTCTTGGGTCTTGGCAATCATTTGAAGGAGACTTCCAGCCAAGTCTAGCAACTTTTGATCTGCTACCATGATCAATGTGCACCACCTGGTTTCACTTTTCTCACCTGTGAAATGCACCATTGAAATTCTATCATACCAAGCATTATATAGGCATCAAAATCAATTAGTTAATTACCCAATTGGCATGACAGTCCAAGCCTCATCAAGGAGACTTTCATATTTTTCATGCCTTCCCCCAACAGGCACATAAGCTCATTCATGTCCATTCCTGGGCAGGGAATTGACTATTCCAGCTTTCACAAATTCACTCTAAGCAAATACACACATTCCATTTCAATCATACATGCATTAAACAATCCTTTGTTTTCACAATGCATAAACGCATATATATATATATATATATATATATATATATATATATAATCAAAAGGCAAGAGAGAGCAGTAAGAGTTTTTCCCCTCTTTATTTTGTTCCATCCTGGAACCCACACCATCGTAGTGGCTTTTCATACTCTCAGCCTTTTTCACTTCACCGTGAATGCTGGACCAATCCTACTTGGTCATGACACTTAGTGTCTTTGGTCTATTCCAGACCTCTAAACCATGGAGTCTCTCCACATGGTTTGTCTCGGCTGCTAGGACTCCCCCGTCTTACTAGCACCTTTTTCATTACCGCTCAACCCGAGCTTTCCAGGACAGTCACGTGTCGACATGCATCTCTAGGATGCTCTCATAGTCCTCGCTTCCAGTGACACCTACATCCAAACATTGAATAGATTCACATGTTTAGTTTATTTTCATCAGTTTTACCTCTAGGACAAGAGCTTAAAACATCATAACCAAATCATATACACACGTATATTCATAAGCAAAACAACCTAATACTTATCTGTATTATCCATTTCCTCATTCGTCCACAGGATCCTGCTTCGCTTTGCAAGCCTTGGGATCGCCTATGGACTTAGATGTTAGGTCAGCACGCCGGCTACTCCACAACATCAAATAATTAATGTCCATCCAGTACATGACCATGTCAACTGGGCTTGGAACTTTATCATGACCATTTCTAGGTCTAGGATCTACTATGGATCCTTAGGCATATCACAGCCCATCATACACTTATGTCAACAATAACACATACACTTATATCAACAATAACCCTTACTCTACAACCCCTCACAACAACCATTTACCCTCTTACCCTTACCTTTAGCCTGTCAACACAAGTAGCACAAGTAATACAAGCAAACTCATTAGCGTTATTGCTTTTAAAACCATAAACATATTTCTCATCATTCACTATCAAGTATTGAGACACCAAGAGTGCATCCGCTCCCTAGAGTGTAATCAATATTGAAAACCCTTTCATGACTCGACATCGGAAAAGTGTGCACTCTCTTCCAGTGTGTGCCATGTAGGCCCTATCCATACTCAAGAAATCGGCCGTCATGGAAATAAATCAAAACATGTTCTGCATATGGAAATTTAATAATTAAACATGCATATTCATAGCAAGAGTCATAGAACGCTTATCCATTTGCCATCACAGTATGCCTTTGCTAAGGAGGAATGGAGGCTCCTTCCCTGAGTTAACAGTATCTCAGTTAGCCATCCCAACTCCCATTTTACATTTCACATTCACACATGTCTTACCGACATAGCCCATACCATCTCACTCATGTTATCACCAAACATGTAGTGTAGATGAGACATTTTCAAAATGTCTAATGGAGTTTCACCTGAACCCCATTTCCAAGATAATGGAAAACCTTCCCATGAAGTTTGGCTTCTTGTAGGTCATCACACATGATCTTCCTGCAATGTGTACCCCTGACACATTCATCAAATAGCCAAACAGTCAATCATTACCTAATACTACAATCCAAATTGATCGTTCCATACCCAAGCAATGACATTAGAAATCAAATTCAATAAGAATTTTCAATTCTATCTACTACATAATTTGACTTGTTCAATTGTGGGTTTCTTGTAAGCAGCACTACTATGCCCATTACAATTTTATGCCTACTATCATAACATGAATACCCACTTACCATGTGTCCCTCCTCACACAATCTCATACAAGCCAACAATTGATTAGTAGTCGTTAGCACTTTCTTAAATCCAAAATCCACAATTCAAATTTAACAACCCATTATGCATATCAACTACTTTCACAACCATGAGACTTCTTCTCATAAATGGTAGATTCTGGCATTGGTCAGGGTCTTAGCTCTCACTGCCATGCTCGAATAATATACTTGAAACATAGGCTTCACACATCCAAACACAAGCTTATGCAAGCCAGTAGTGACTAGTAGTTGTCAGCAATTCTAAAATCCGAAATTCACAATTCAAATTTTAACAACCTATTATGCATACCATACGGTAGATTCTAGCATTGGTCAGGATCTTACCTCTCAATGCCCTTCTCGGAATAACCTACCTGAAACATGAGCTTCAATCAACCAAACACTTGGTAAGTCTCGATGCATATACTATCTCATTGCTACAACCATCACTGAAGCATTTTCAGAATTTATAAAATTCAAATACTTCCAACTGTTAGTCACATCAATATATACCACAACTCATTTACTTCATGCAATCGTTATTATGCTAACATTGCAAGGTATAGTCACATCATTCATGCAATTAAATGAAATGTTTAGATACTCCTTACTTCATAGGCGTATCATTCATACCACCTTGCTCTTCCATAGAGCATTTCTGGTGGCCAATTGATCATGACTATTCTGCATTCATAACAGCATTCGAAACAGTTCCAGAATTATCATTAATTCCCCATTTTATTTCATTAGTTAGTATGCATATCACATGCATTCATCTCAATGCATTCATGCCATACATCACAACATTGCACCTACACTTATGCAATCAGTCATTCACACCCTTCATAGGCATACATCCATTGCATAACTACAAGGTCCACAAAATCTTTCCAATGCCTATCCATTCATGCTATCTTGCATTCAATATACCATGCATGGCCCAACCATGACTAACTCATATAGGATGCATTATCATAATCAATATCATCAACGTATATAGGCATGACACATTTTTTTATATTCGAATTTCCACATGGTAGGTGGTCTCTTACCTTTACCATTCCATGGAATCTGTCATAAGCAAATCTTACCTGCATGGGTCATACTTACACCCTTGGCATGACCACTTTGGTTGGTCCTTTGCAGGAGATTGCAGCATCTACTCACTAACTTTTGTCATGGACTTGTTTCCTTATCCCTTCTCTAGAGGGTTGCTGGTCACATCCATCAGCATCAGCAACATATTCATCCGGGTCCATGTCATCGTTGGTTTTTCCACTAATGCCAATATCAAAGCAATGATTATCATTAGTGGTTCATTATAAGTATATAATTTCCAATATTCTTACCAACATGCAATATCCTATGCATGCAATACATATTCTCATGCATTTCAAGCATAAAATTAGGAAATGTAGTTAAAATCAGCAAGATAGGGTTTAATGAAAACTTCCCTTTCAAGTCCCTCATCTTCTCATGGAATTCCTTTTCCACACAGCAGCTGGTTGAATTCATAGTCCTTGCTGCCCCTGGCATGCAACTATCCATATTTGTCCATTTGATAGCAGTGGCCATCAATAGCACTTTGCTGCTCCATGCTTAGATTCTGGTGACTTATCCTTGTTCCCTGCTGGATAAGCTTTCCAGCGCCTATCCACATGCTTCATTTCGATCTCGGATGTGAAAACCACACCATTTCTAAAATGAAGACTTTCACTAATCTTGGCATTTTATACACCACTGCATTTTGGGTTAGGTGCCAACTTCAGCCACCATTCATCTTTTATGAATTTTGGGTCTTACAAATTTGCCCAAGACATAGGATTCTCTTTTCACAAGAATGACCGTCTTAGGGAACGACAGGGGTCAAGGGGGCTTAGATCACTGCCATTTTCTCGCTTTTCAGCCCTAAAAACTCACTGAAAAACAGCTCAAAATCTCACTGAAAAATAGTTGTATTTCCCCTTTGTTCAATCAGGTTTCTTCTCCAATTGCTCTTCCGCAGAATCGGATCTTATTTCAACAGATCGTTCCGCAGAATCGGAGGTCGAAACCATCATCCCGTCCGCTGAATTGGCTCTCGGAACCATCATCCCGTCCGCTGAATCGGATCCTCTTCCATTCTTTCTTCCACCAAATCGGCTCTCGGAACACTTTCCCTTCTGATTTGGCAATTAAAAAAACTTGGACGTCGGACGTCGGCAGACTTTCAAATCGGAAGCCAAATGGATTTGGCTTCTGCAATGGCGGCTCATAAAAGTCCAAATCCTTCCAATCTCCGCTCTTACTTGGAGAAATATCAACGTCGGACATCAGCAGACTTTCAAATCGGAAGCCAAATGGATTTGGCTTCTGCAACGGCGGATGGAAAACTTCACCAATTCGTCCGCAACAACGAATGCCCACTTCGCCAGTTCTTCCGATTTGGCACGTAGAACAATTTTAATGTCGGGCATCAGCGGCCTTTCACATCAGAAGTCGGAACCTTTAACCTTCCGATGACCCGACTGCCCAACACTTCAACACTTAGCCAAATTTTAAACCTTTCTGTGGAATCGGCGGTCGGATGAATTTCACGTCAGATGTAGAATCGCTTCACCATCTGCAACGACGGATGGAAAATGTTAAACCTTCCGCTACAACGGAAGTCACTTCCACCAATCCTTCCGATGGTTCAAACACTTAGGCGATTTTTGGAAACTTGTTGCTGCTCTGCTGAACAGAGAAGGTAATTCTACCTTCTGTCACTGCATCTTCTTGGCCCATAGAGGCCCATTGTTGCAACCCAGAGCTCTGATACCATTCTGTCACATCCCCATCCCTCAGACCGGCGAAGAGGACGCGACGAACACCATGAACCGCTGGGCCAATAGCCCCATGAAGTTAAACAAAAGAGATCAATGCTGAAATTAAAGAAACTTAAACATAACAGGAATGCTAAACATACAAGCATACACGGATGCATAACAGGATGTACAATCCATTTTTTTACATGCACAGTTACTCAATGCATAATTCTTTGATCATACAGCGGAAGCAAACATACATTCCAGCATTCACATGTTCATCATAATTATTCAATTGACATCAAATATATAATTGCAGAGATGAAATATAGATAGCAAACTTATGTTTTGGTGAAGAACTCGTCCGCAACCAGCTATGTTGCTGCAACGTTCCACCCAACCACAGGCCAATGTGCTCATCAATCTCTCAGCAACGCTGCCACCCCCGAGCTGGGCATGATTCCCATTTTCAGAGGGAAGACTAAGAGATTGTACAGGGAAAATCAGCTAGCATACATCATAAGCAAGAAGGGCCGCTCAGTGAATCACCCGATCTATGTAGTGGAAACCGATTTTTGGTCTTGTGTCTTGCAAATAGATGATAATCATCAGACATCCATTCAGTTCACTTAGCCCACCTGTCCACAGCCCAAAGAAGTCACAACAATGATCTGGACCATGTATTTCAATGGGACAAGCGCTCAAAACTCAGCAGGCATGGGTATCGTGTTGATCTCCCCATCTAAGGAGAACATTCACTTATCTTATAAGCTCGATTTCAAAACCACGAACAACGTAGTCGAATATGAATCCTTGTTGCTAGGAGTTAAAGCAGCCAAGGAGATGGGAATCATGTGCATGAAGATTTTTGGGGATGTGGACCTCATCATACAGTAGGTCAACAACACTTTTCAGATGAAAAATATCAGACTAAAGGATACAGGGACGAGGTATGGAAACTCAGACACTCATTTATGTTTTTTGAACTGTCATATATTCCTAGGGATTTGAATCACCTAGCTGATTCCCTGGCCGTCTCTACAAGTCTGTTTGTTCATCTTTTACCCCCTAGGCTCAGCTATGATGTCCAGGTCAAGTACAGACCCTCTCTGCCAGACAGTGTAAAATTTTGTAGGGTGTTTGAAAATGATGGGGAGCTTAGTAAATTCCTTCAGTTAGTGGATGAATTCTCTGACATACACATAGACTAGGAAAACCTTAACCCAAAGGAATCCCAGTAGCGCAAGTTAAAAGGTAAAGTGACTGAGAACAATATTGTGCAATTTCCCAACAACTACATACCTCGAGGTCTAGTAACACTGGAAGAACTGTTTGATCACAATGACATCCCTTTCAATCCTTCCAAAAGGGAGCTAGATTCTGCTATCCAAGAACAAAACATAGGCAGCCAGAGCCATCCAAAACTAATAAATATATCCACTGGGCTAACTACTGAACATAATTTTGAATATTGCAGCTTGATAAAAGAGTTTTCCAATGTCTTTGTATGGGAGTATAGTGACCTAAAAACATATGACACCAACATCATCCAGCATTGGATTCCTTTGGAGAAGGACACCATTCCTTTCAAACAGAAGCTGAGACCCATTAGCCCTCTTCTATTACCAGTGACTAAGAAAGAAATCCACAAGATCCTCAAATCCAAGATCATAATCCCCCTCAGGTATTCCAAGTGGATTGCAAATCTAGTAGTGGTAAGAAAGAAAAATGGAGAAATCAGGTTGTGTGTGGATTTTAGAAACCTGAACAAGTGTTCCAAAAAAGACAACTATCCACTTCCCAAGATGGAACACCTACTGCAGAAGGTCTCAAGGGCCAGGGTCATGTACTTCCTTGATGGCTTCTCCAGATACAGCCAAGTTGTTGTGCACCTAGATGACCAAGAGAAGTCTGCCTTTACCACCCCCTAGGGCACCTTCATGTATGCTAAAATAGCATTTGGGCTAATGAATGTTGGGGCTACTTTTCAAAGAGCTATGGACCTAGCTTTTGTAGGGCTAAAAGATAAATTTGTGCTGATATATTTGGATGACTTAACGGTTTACTCTCACAGCTATCATGACCACTTGCAACATTTGAGGAAGGTATTTCTAAAGTCCAGAAGGTATGGAATATCACTAAACCCCAAGAAGTCCTAGTTTGCACTCAATGAAGGAAATCTCCTAGGCCACATAGTCTCAGCCAAAGGTGTAAAAATTGATCCGGTAAGAGTGGAAGCAATTCAGTAGCTATCAATACCAAGGTCAAAAAGAGACATTCAGTCCTTCTTAGGCAAGATAAACTTTGTTAGGAGATTCATTCCAAATTTCTCCAAGATGGTAAAGCACATAACAACCATGCTAAAAAAGGATGCAGAGATCAAGTGGACCGACTAGGCAAGAGATTCTTTTGAAGACATTAAGAAAGCCATTATGGAGGCCCCAACCCTGATTAGTCCCGACTACACCAAGGGTTTTTACATTTTCTATTTTGCATCTTATGACACAATGGCAGCTGTACTATTACAAAAGAATGATGAAGGTCTTGATCATCCAATTGCTTTCTTCAGCAGAACCCTGAGAGATGTTGAGCTTAAGTATGACCCAATTGAGAAGCAGGCTTATGCTCTCATAAAATATTTGAAGACTTTCAGAATCTACATTCTCCATGCAAAGATCATTACATATGTCCCTTCAGCTGCTATGAAGGATGTTTTCACTCAGCCTGACATTGATGGGAAGAGAGATAAGTGGATTTCCAAACTCATTGAGTTTGATGTAGAGGTGAAACCCACCAAGCTCGTAAAGGGATTAGGTCTTACCAAAATCATGGCCAAAGAAAATTGTGAACTTATGGGAATACATTTTACATGTGTCAAATCAGAAAAGGTGTAGACTATGGCAGCAGCTAAAATAGAAGTAAATCAATATTAGAATAACAGTCCAGCAGTAGTTGAGAACATATCTTCCTGTGAGCGGTACTCAGGTATCATTCAATTTTTTCTAAGATTAGAAGTTTCTCTTGATATTACTCCTCACCAAGCACGAGCTCTTAAAGTTGAAATCTGTTAAGTTTTGCATAATTGACAATTTGCTGTATTGGAAGGATCATTCTGGAATTTTGTTAAGATGTCTAGATAAAGAGGAAGCAGAGTAGGTCATGCATCAATTTCATTCTAGTACATGTGGAGGCCACCACTATTTGAAAACCACAGACCACAAGATATTAAAAGCAAGATACTATTGGCCAATCGTCTTTGCTGATGTACGCACTTTTGTAGGGGCCTGTGACCAATGTCAAAGATTTATAGGGAAGTAGCAGCTCAAATCCTTGCCCCTTAGGCCTGTTACAGTGAATGGGCCTTTCCAACAATGGGGTCTGGATTTCATAGGTGAAATAAATCCATCTTCTAGTGGATAGCATAAATGGATCCTGGTAGCCACTGACTACTTTACCAAATGGATAGAAGCAGTACCCACCAGAAATGCTACTCATCAAGTCATCGTGAGATTATTATATGAGAACATCTTCAGCAGGTTTGGTTTCCCAGTAAGGTTAGTAACTAACAATGCACCAGCTTTTCAGGCTGGGGCATTAGTTAGAATGTGTGAATCAATGGGTATTCAGCTGGTGCACTCCACATCCTATTACCCATAAGGCAATGGTTTGGTTGAGTCATCCAACAAAAGCTTAGTTATAATCATCAGGAAACTACTAGACACAAATCAAAAAAGCTGGGATTCAAAGCTTAAGTTTGATTTATGGGCTGATAGGGTGACAGATAAAATATCCATAGGGACTTCTCCATTCAAACTAGTATATGGAACTAAGGCCATCTTTCCTATCCAGCTCATCCTTCCAGTGGAAAATTTCTTTCAGGAAGAGGAGGATGAACCAAATGATATGATGAGAAGGATGATGGGATTGGTGGAGTTATAGCAGATCAGGGAGCAATTTATAGGAAAATAAGAATCTCATCAACATAGGATAAAGGGCTTGTTTGAGAAAAGAGCAAAGGCAGACAACTTCCTGGTCAGAGATTGGGTCCTCAAGTGGGATGATGTCAAACAAGACAAGGGGAAACATGGAAAATTTGACTCTTTATGGATTGGCCCTTTTGTTATAGGCCAGGTATATGAGAATAACACCTTCAAATTACAGAATATGGAAGGTGAAGAGGTATTCGATGGCCCAGTAAATGGGCGGTTCCTAAAACTCTATTTTATTTGAGGCTTTGAGGCCTTATGATTGTAAATTAGTAGATAGTAGGTTGTTTTTCTTTTAGAATAAGACTCCATGCCCAATGGAACATTAAATAATAGTGTTAAGTTACTTAGTTGCTTTTAGGGAAAGGCATTTTGGTCTGGGGTTCTTGGGACCTCACTGGGAGGTTCCCATCCCCAAGTAGGAGCCAGATGTTATCTCCCAAGATAATTTATTTTCGTATGAATAATTTAATTCATGCAATGAGGAATATAAAGGTCAGTAACAGTTTTGAAAGCCTCTATTTTTTATGCAAATTTCACAAAGTTGTAGCTTCGGTGGCTTGGGTGAGGATCAGAACATCTCATTAGCCACCAAAAGATGGCAGATAAATAATAGGTGGAAGACCCCTTCGGCGGTAAGGCGTATTGCTAAAAATTTTACTGCCATCAGAACATTCTTAAATAGTGATCGAAGAATATAGTGACTAAAAGTTTTGAAACTGCGAAGAAGATAGTGGCTAAAAGTTCCGCCACTGTAGAGAAGATAGTGGGAATAAAAGCGCCGATGGTAAGAAGTTTTGAGTTCTAATCATCGACGTTGTGGAGTCTTAGTTCACTGTGGAGCCACAAAGGTGGAAGAAAAACAAACTATGGCTTCCACGATCAGATGAGAACTTAGGCGATCAGAGGTTCTAAGGACTAATGATCAGCAAAATAGTTCGCTAGGGAGCCGCAGCGGCAGAAGAAAAATAGACTAAGGCTTTCGATAAATGAAAAAATATTCCAATAGCATGACAATAGAAGAACATCAGCGATCGGAAGACGTAAAGCCTACTTATCAACAATTTAGTCCTCTGAGGAGCTGCAATGATGGAAGAAAGACAGACTGCGGGTTCCGAAGACAATACAGACTCATCAGCGATCGAAGGTTCTAAGAGCTACAGATCAGCGAGATAAAGCCAAGCATCTCTGTAGTGTCACTAAGGTGATGGACAAGGCTTTTGATCAATCATGAAAATCATTCCAAGTAATAGTTCCGCACATCGAAAAATAACAATACTTTCCATCTGCGGTATAGAAGACTAATTCCCCGATTCCTTCGTCAATCAACTTCGGGCAGCAATACAATTAGTTTGTTTTACCTTTGAAGCTACAGCAAAGTTGAAATAAAAGGTTCCAATGCATAAGTATTTCAGCTCTCGAGCATTGACGAGCTAGTGATGGAGAGCGCCAGCGTTGAGATTTGGAGCACCAATGAGCTAAAGAAAAATCTTTCGATCAGCGACTACTGTGACAAGATAGAGAAAAATCTAGCGTATTAAACATTGAGACTTGGAGTGTTGAAACTGTGGAAACCCTAAGATTTGGAGCACCAAGAATGTGTTAGTGTTGAGACTTGGAGCACTGATGAGCTAAAAGAAAAATCCCCAATCGGTGACTGCGGCGACAAGACAGAAAATCCAACGGATTAAACAAGAAAAAGCACTTCAGTTAAACACCGATACACTAGCTGTTGGTGGAAATTTCATACTGAACCAGCAGTGGGGATGATCAGCAACCACTTCAGTCATTAAAAGATCACTCAGTAAACTAGATCTTCACATTAGATAAACAAATAGTTAGCAATAATTTGAAGCCCTAATCTAGAAAAACTATCACTTTCAATTATTTTTGGTGTAAACAGATCGGATTTTCAGGATTTGTAATTTTTGTAGAAGGCTAAAAAGCCCATGATTAATTTATTAATAAGGGTTAGACCTCGGGGATTTATAATCCCATTCCATTATCAATCATTTGATCTGGTTTATTCTAAATATAAGCTCTTTTGTTTTGATTCGTTCATCCATCTCTTTCTTTACTGTGTTTATTGCCTGAATGTGCATTTATGTCATTTTTAGATTTATTAAAAAGATGATAACTGTCATCCTATTGGTTATTTAGAGATATTTGATTTATAAATACCATCCCCAGCAGGATTTAGTGATTTATATGCATGTGGTATGTGTGCAATTTTTCCATCCTGGTGAGTTCTCCATCCCTGCACCTTTTTGTCAAACCACTGAACGAGTTGTAACTAAAAGCCTTGTAATTGAGTGAGCTTCATGCATGTCTTGAGAGTGAGAGCTTATATAGGTTATCTGGCTTGATCCACATTAGAAAACCCTAAAAAACAGTTTAATTTACCAGGGATCCTCGAGCTACAACCTAGAGGATTTTCCTAGAGTGATAACAGATTGAGGATGATCAAAGTAAACCTAAAAAACATGATGAAAGATTTGGAAGCAAGCAATACGAACCTAAAGGGAAATGAACACAAAACCTTGGTCAAATATGTAACACCAAGGATGGTGTTAATTCTAAGGGGAATGTATGTAACATCCCCTCAGAACACAACCGGAAAACATGAAGCATAAGTAAATGGAATTGTAAGTATTAATACTAGATTTATCAAAAGTTGGTGAAATTGATAATGTTAGGCGGTTGAAAGTGTTGCATGACCAAAACAATGATTTGGGGACAAATCCAATGAAGGGAGGAATTATTATTAAACTGTCACAGTAATCTAGGGACTAAAACATAGTCTCATAAAATATTAATAACAATAAGGCATGAAAATGGTGTAATTGTGCTACAAAATGAGTAGCCGCTCTGTATATTCACACAAATAATGAGTAATACAATACAAGATCATGCTGCAAGCATGAATGACAAAGCAATTCAAATTCCCAAGGAGGCCATTCAAATTGAATGAGTAAGTCTAGCTTAATTGAATGTAAGCCACAGTCAACACTCAAGTTAACCACTAATCAAAACCCTAATTGACTCAAATGAGCCCTAACTAAAGTTGGAGTGCAATAAATGACTGATTATAACTAAAAGTAGGTCAAACACATGTCATAGCAAGCCAGCCAACAAGTGGTAGCATTTCAATGACTCTAATGAACCCCTATGAGGTTAACTGAAGTGTAACTGAACATCAGAAGTGGTTGGAGGTGCCCCTGTTGCCTCCAGTTCATTAAATAATCAATAAGTAATCAATTTAATGAAGGAAGGCACCTTCACTGCTATGTTTAACTGATTGTAACCATTAGTTATCAATATGGGGCATTAATGAAACTCAGATCACCCCCGGAGTGCTCCAGTTAGCCTCCTTGACTAAAGGTAGGCGTGGGTGTGATCTATTTGATGTCATCTAGTGCTCCTTTGATGTCAATTAAGTCAATAATACTTAGGATAGTGGTTTAACTAGGCCAAATTGACCAAAAAGAGTGTGGATTGTGGTAAATGTCTCCAACACCCCCCCTTAAGCTATACTCAGGAGGAGTAGAAAACATAAAGTGCATAAAAATTCTAGTGCCCCGGAAACTAAGTCCATAGGTCACCCCGTACAATAAATTAATTGCTTAATATAACCAAGGAAATGGGGAAAACCTCATTGGAAAAATACCCCCCCTCAAACTAAGTAGTAAATCAAGAAATTTTTTGTTCTTCTATGCAGCAGCATCCTGAGACTGTGCATGTGAACCTATGAAACCAAACTAAATGAATATGTCTAGAGGAATCTTCCACTTTGGAAGAATAACAATGCACTCAACTGAATCAGAAATATAAATAGCTGCACAGTGAAAACTGGACCCATGTAGAGTAGCTGAAATCATTTGAAGAGAGAGCAAAGGTTCTTGAGGATTCGAACCATGTGTGGAACACTCAAGAAACTGATATTTTTTGGCCTTGAACAAAAAACCATGAGTGGTAAAATCATCCCCAAATCTTAGGAGCAAGTGTCCAAGCGGATGCATAATGTCTTCTTCTTTAATAGTTCTGTGAGGAGATGAGCATGTGACCAAAGGTAGAGAAGCCTTGGGACTGTGGAGAGTGAATGCTTGAGCTCCAAAATATGATATAGCTTTTGAAATAGCTAATGAATCACATAATAAAATATCAGCAACCTATATGAGGAAACTAACACCAAATACCCATCAGCAGTTTTGAAGAGAAAGTGCGCCACTTGATTTTTCACACCAGAATTGGTGAGAGCAGATACAAGCATGACTGGAAGCTTTTGGATTTTAAAATATGAACCAAATAATATCATATTAGAAATTAAATCAGATCTAAATAAGTTCACAACAAATCTAAAAATGTGAAAAGAAATCAAATCCCCAACAACAGTGTTGTAGGAGACTTGCGGTACTTGTTTCTTTATACCGTTGATGAGAACAGCTACAAGCAGTACTGAAAGATTATGAATTTGATATATTAAACAAAGAAATATCAGATCATATATAAATAATATCATATCAGATCCAATAAGGTTAATATCATATTCAAATAAATGGTTAATCGAGACGGTGGATGCATAGCTTTCTTCTTCTTCAAAATTATGAATTTTGGTGCATGCAATCCTGCAGGAATTTGATGGAAGATCTAGATCACGGGGAGAAAATGGATCACTCTGGTAATCTGATATTTCTTCCAAAATATTCAAGGTATCACATATTTGCACACCAGCATCAACATTAGAGGGATAAAAATCAAATTTCTCTTCACTTTCGGAAGCAATTACTGGCAAATTTTGCACAGATTTCAAAGGAAAATCACTGGTGAACGTTTCCATGGAAGTGCAGCAGTTTTTTTCTTCAATATCAGAAATTTGAATGTCTTCTTCTATTTCAGAAATATGACGAGATGAGATATTAGATATCTCATAAACTTCCGGACATCAGGGGAAGGAGTCACTGCATGGAGACTTTCTTCAATTTGAATTGTCTGTGTAGAAGATTATGCTTCATTTTCATCTTGAAAAATTTCATCAGAGAGAGAAGAGGACAAGAATTTTGAGTAAACAAATATTGTGGTGCTGGATTTGATCTCCAAAGTGCTATTATGATCCTCATTATGCTTCCCAAAGGTTCTATCCAATTTTTTCCAAAGATCCTCTGGGTATTCAACAGAACCAATAAGGTAGCGCAAGCTAGGAGAAAGGGCCAGACATATTGCTCCAAAAGCTCTATCACCATCATTTATCCAATCATTATCATTATCATAAGACTCTTTTCCAAGTCCAATAGACACCTCATTGATACCTCATCTCTTCACAGAAGCAATCATCTTCAACTTCCATTCTGAATAGCTTGTGAATGGGGTGAGAAGAGGGACTGATGAGTCCATTCGAAGTTGTACCTGTTAAAACCTGCAAATCACAAAAAAAGGGGCACCATAAGGCCGGACAGCCTACACATTTTAGGCTTTCATCACACCCAGTATAATTGATCAAGCATGCTTGATCAACAATTTCCTTACTTGGGGTATTAAGTGGTAAGCCTTGGCTTCTGGTGCAGTGCTGGAATGTTTGAGCTATTACTCAATTTTCATGCAAGATCTGTCAAAAACCTTGTTTTTGAGAGATCTGAGCTTTCTCTTGCCATGAGATATAATACCATATTAATTTTTCACAGTAATCTAAGGACTAAAACACAGTCTCATAAAAGATTAATAATAGTAATGCATGAAAATGGTGTAATTGTGCTACAAAATGAGTAGCCACTCTATATATTCACACAAAGAATGAGTAATACAATACAAGATCATGCTACAAGCATAAATGACAAAGAAATTCAAATTCCCAAAAGGTTCATTCGAATTGAATGAGTGAGTCTAGCTTAACTGAATGTAAGCCATAGTCAACACTCAAGTTAACCACTGATCAAAACCCTAATTGACTCAACTGAGCCCTAACTGAAGTTGGAGTGCAATAAAGGACTAAGTCTAACTAAAAGTAGGTCATACACATGTCACAACAAGCCAACCAACAAGTGTTAGTGCTTCAATGACTCCAATGAACCTTGATGAGGTTAACTAAAGTGTAACAGAACATCAGAAGTGGTTGTAGGCACCCCTGTTGACTCCAGTTCATTAAATAATCAATAATTAATTAATTTAATGAAGGAAGGTTCCTTTACTTCTCTATTTAACTGATTGTAACCATCAGTTAGGAATATGGGGCATTAATGACACTCATATCACCCCCGGAGTGCTCTAGTTAGCCTCCGCGAATGTAGGATAAGTCTAATTTATCCTCCTTGACTGAAGGCAGGCGTGGGTGTGATCTAGCTAATGTCATCTAGTGCTCCTGTGATGTAAATTAAGTCAATAATACTTAGGATAGTGGTTTCACTAGGCCAATTTGACTAAAAGGAGTGTGTATGGTGGTAAATGTCTCCAACAATTATTGGATAGGAAGCCATGTCAATAAATAATGAGTGTCTTCTTAGGTGGCATGAACACTAAAGTTGCTCCTTTGGTTTAAGCATTTATTCGAGCTAACGTTAGAAGCTAAATGCCATGAGGTTGTTTTATTAGCCTCATAAGGAATAGTTAACATAAAGGAAAACATTAATATATTTATTTTAACTCGTGAATGAATGTAATATACAATCAATTGGAAATGGTCACTGAATTTAATTACTAACAGACTTAAGTGTTGATTCTAGTCAAAATTTTACAATTTTTAGTATCACCCTCATCGAGTTTAGACAGATGGAAAATCCTCCACTTGGAAGTCGATTTTCCTTATAAAGGAATCAAATCCTCAATATATTGGTTGTTAGATTTTAATCATTTAATAAATATGATCTTAGGATCTTATATGAGAGAATAACATGCCCATCAATAATCACAAGAGACAAGAGACACAAAGAAGTTTCCTCGGGGAAACCATAAAGGAGAAAACCCCGCAAATTCCTCAGAGATAGAATGAGCACTAGTAGAAAAAATAAAACCCAAAAACATATATATGATCTTTGAAAAATGATCTCTCTCACTTGTGCCAGCACTTCTACTCTCACTCATGCGCCCCAGTTGAGTGAGTGTGTGTCAAATAGAGAGTCTCACTCTCTATTTATACTAGTTTCTGACTTGACAATTACTTACCAAGGATGAAATCTCTACGAGAGTCTAATAACCCTAGTGCCCCTCAATTGGGGGGACTTTTCCCCCTGATCAACAAGGAGGGTTAACCTCAACTCAATTGTGGGGACTTTTTCCCTGAATTACAACGGAGGGTTAATCTCATTGTCTTTACATGACTTTATTATATTAATGACTCTTCGATAGGAACATTGGGGTCTAATGAAATACAATATATAAAATATACAAGTAAATACATTCCAAAGTTGCAAAGACATCAACACTCCCTCTTAACTAGGAAGGTATTCTCTTGACACAATTCATCAGCATAATTCTTCTTCTCTAGATCATCATCAAAGCTGGATAATCATTGGATCATCATCAAAGCTAGATCATCATTGGATCATCATCAAAGATGGATCATCAATGGATCATCATCAAAGCTAGATCATCATTGCTTCCAATATCTTGATCAAATGGTGCTATCTCTTAATTCTACTCGTCACAGGAAGTTCTATAGAGCCATTCCCTTTTCATGCTAGTTTTAGGCATAGCCTCCATGTAGGTATTCATGTTCTTTAGTGATTACATCCGACCATGAGAGGCCCAGACTCTACATAGAAAAGGCCCACCCATCAATTATATCTGACCATGGAAGGCCCAGCCTGTCACTATGTCAGGAAGGACCAGCCCTTACATTTAACCATGGGAGGGCCCAACCTTCCCCCATGTCAAAATGGAACCATCCCTTACATCTGACCATGGGAGGGCTCAACCTTCCCCATATCAAAATGGTCGAGCCATTACATCTAACCATGGGAGGGCCCAGCCTTCCCCCATGTCAGAATGGCCCAGCTCTTACTTATGACCATGGGAGGGAACAGCCTGCCCCCATGTCCGAATGGCTCAGCCCTTACATTTGACCATTAGAGGGCCTAGCCTTCCCCCATGTCAGAATGGCTCTGCACTTACATCTGACCATGGGAGGTCCCAGCTTGCCCCAATGTCAAAATGGCTCATCCATTACATCTAACCATGAGAGGGCCCATCTTGCCTCCATGTTAGAATGGCTCAGCCCTTACATATGACCATGTGAGGACCCATCTTTACCCCATGTTAGAATGGCTTAGCCCTTACATATGATAATGGGAGGGTCCAACCTACCCCCATGTCAGAATGTCTTAGCCCTTACATCTGACCATGGGAGGGACTAGCTTGCCCCCATGTCAAAACGACTCTTCACTTACATCTAACCATAAGAGGCCCCACCTACCACCATGTCAGAGGGGATCTGCACTTACATCTAACCATGGGGAGGCCCCGCCTACCACCATGTGAGAAGGGATCTACACTTACATCTGACCATGGGGAGGCCCCACCTACCACCATGTCAGAAGGGCTCTGTACTTACATCTAACCATGGGGAGGCCCCACCTACCACCATGTCGAAAGGGCTCACAAACTCATCACTTCCCCTTGGAAGGAACCTCGATCTGGAGAACACCAAGCTTCTCCCTCAATTCTGTTAATGTATATGTAACTTCAGAATATATTCACTTGTATATTTCATGTATTGTAGCCCGATGTCTAGTCCGAGAAGTATCTGTAATGTAATTGAGTCATGTCATGCCCCGATGTTCCTATTGAGAGGTTCTATACTATAAACAATTAATGTCAAGTCATTGTAGGTAACCCTTCTATTGATTAAGGGTTAAAGTCCTCGCCTTTCCAGGGCACTAGGGTTATTATACTCTCCTAGAGAAGTTGGCCATAGTAGGTTATTGTCAAGTCAGGAATTAGTATAAATAGAGAGCAAGCCTCTCTATTTATCACACACTCACTCACACTCAGTTGTAGCGCATAACTAAGGAAGAAGAAGACACTAGGGCTAGGAAGAAAGGGGCTACTCTTGTCAGGAGATCATCTTACTGTTATGGGGTTTTACTGTTGTTGTTGATTCTATCTCTGAGGAAGTTGCAAGGTTTTCTCCATTTATGTTTTCCCCAAGGAAAAACACTGTGTTCATTGTCTCTTGTGTTTGATTGATGTACTTGTTATTCTCTCAGTTAAAGATCCTAACATAATGCTAGCTTGAATGATAAAATTCTGACATGGTATCAGAGCTAACCTGAGAAGAAGACACTGTGCAGTCGCAGGAACTAGGGCTTCCTACTTTGTGTATCTCTCTCCACATATTTTTAGAAAAAGAAGGTTAGATTAACTCTCCTCCCTAGAGAGCATATTTCTGTCAAAACATAATCTAATTCTGAGGTTTTTCAGTTTTGGACATGACACTACTGCGAAAAATTAGGGCTTTGCACAGAAGTGGAATTTTTCAGTGAGCCCAGGCCTGGATTGATCTCCTCCTCAAAATCAAAGTTTAGAGATCAATATCAAAGAATTTGGTTGGACAGAACTCTGGAAAAGCCAAACCCTAATCTACTCCTGAACTAGCACTACAGAATTTCAGTTCCAAATCCAAATCCAACATCTTGACCTAGTAAGATCTAAATATTTTGTATTTCCATTTGAGGTTCTCAGTTAAGATGTCTCATCATACCAATCTTGATGAAAATCTTAAGGGAGCTGATAACTTCTGGGCCTGGAAGTATAGGATCTCCCTGGTCCTAGAAGAAAATGAGTTGGACTCCTATATCAATGAGGAGGTTCCAGTTTTAGAGGGAGATGATGCTAAGGCATTACACAAGAAGAATTTGGTCATGGATAAGAGGATTATTGCTGATTCAAACAAGGATCACCTCATACCACAGGTGTCCTCCCTAAAGACACCTAAAGCTATGTTTGATTCCCTAACCAAACTATTTGAAGGGAAGAACATAAATCGGAAGATGACTCTGAGAAACCAACTGAAGAATGTGAAGATCCAAAATGCAGAGACCATCCAGTATTACTTTACAAGGGTCTCTCAGATAAAGGAACAGCTGGAAGCAGTAGATGAAGAAGTGGAGAATGCAGAGACTGTAATGACCACCGTGAATGGTCTCTCTAGATCATGGGACTCCTTTATTCAAGGAATATGTGCTAGAAAGAAGTTAGTAAAATTTAATAGACTATGGGAAGAATGTTATCAAGAAGAAGATCAGATAGAAGCTCAAGAAGAAAACATGGGAAGTGAATATCAAGCTCTCACAGTTCACTCCAAGAAAATCAAAAGAAGTTCTCATCACTCTAGAGGTAAGCACTTGCATAAAAATAACACTAGAAAAGATTTGTCTAGAAGTAGATGTTATACATGTGATGAAGTAGGGAACTTTGCAAAATATTGTCCTAAAAGACAAAATAAGAAAAAGGGAAACAATAGAAGACATCATGCTCATGCTGCAGAGGATGATGAACCTTCCACAAAGAGAACGAGATATGAAAGTGAAGACTCTTCAAATGATGAAGAATATGTTTTCATTTCCGCTCGCATGGGAAACATTACTCATGGAAGCAATTATTGGCTTATAGATAGTGGGAATTCCAAACATATGACAGGATTCAAAGAGCCCTTTGTAAAACTTTCAGAACATGAATCACCTCACAAGGTGAAACTTGGAGATGACTACCAGTATCCAGTGGGGAATCCTCCTATAATCTAGACTCTAGAAAGTCTATGAAGATACAAGATGTATTGTTTGTACCAGGACTAAAGAAGAACCTCCTCTCCATATTTGCATTAGATGCAAAAGGCATGAGAGTTGCATTTATATATGGCCAAGTTATCATGTGGATAAAGGGAAAGACTAGTAATGATGCAGTAGTGATTGGGGAACAAGAGGGAGGTCTATACAAGTTGAAGGGACATCCAGAACAAGATTTGGTACATGACACAGTAGAGCCAAATGAACTTTGGCATAGAAGGCTTGCACATGTGCATTACACAGCACTACCACTTGCAAGCAAAGTTGTTGAAGGTCCTCCAGAAATTCAAGCAAAACATGATGGACTCTGCAAAGGATGTGCAAAAGGAAAGAATACAAAGAAGACATTTCCAATTAGTGAGAGCAAGGCAAAATGAATCTTGGAAATCATTCCCTCTCATGTATGCGGTCCGATGTGATCAAGTTCATTAAGCAGGTATGTATACTATGTTTATTTCATTAATGAATTTTCTAGGAAGACATGGATTTACTTCATGAAGAACAAATATATAGTATTCAGCACGTTCACGGAATTCAAATCCTTGATCGAGAAACACACTGAAAAGAATATCAAGACCTTTTGATCAGATAATTGCAGAGAATTCACATCAAATGAATTCAAAGAGTCATGCAAAGACTCAAGGATTAAGAGGGGTTTTTCCACTCCATATAATCCACAACAGAATGGGATTGCAGAAATGAAGAATAGAACTATCATGGAAGCTACAAGAGAAATGCTTCATGATCAAGATCTGCCTATGCATCTATGGGAAGAAGCCACCAGAACAATGGTGTATGTAGAGAATCATACTCTACACAGAGTGTTCGAGAACAAGACACCTGAAGAAGTATTTTCCAGCAAGAAACCAGAAGTCAACCATCTCAGAATATTCGGCTGTCTAGTGTACATACACATTCCAAAGAGAAGAGGACAAAATTAGATCCTTAAGGAAATAAGGGTATATTTGTGGGATACTCTGAAAGCTCGAAGGCTTACAGAATATACTTCCCAAGGTTCAAGAAGATTCACATCAACAGGGATGTAACATTTGGCGAAGACTCAGCTTACAACAAATCAAGAAAGAGACCTGCTGAAGAACCTGAAGAAATAGAAGCACCCAAAATTCATGACACAACCATGAATGAAGAAACTCAAGAAGAAGATCAAGAATTTGAAGAACCTCAAGAACCTGTAAATCCACCTTAGGAGAAGAATCCTCATAAGAGGAAACTTTCTTGGGTATGAGAAGCTATCCAAGGTGCGGAAAGATATGGGGCTCCAGAAGGGAATCACAGAGAAAGAAAGAGGACCAGGTCCTACTCTAGTTATGTAGCCTTATTATGTGATTTCATCGATAAAGAACCTTCCAATTATGAAGAAGTGGTAGAATGGAAATAATGGAAGGATGCTATGATCGAAGAGTATCAATCGATCATGAAGAATGATGTTTGGGATGTTGTCCCGAGACCAAAAGGGAAGTCTATTGTAACTTCCAAATAGATATACAAGATCAAGCATGCTGCAGACGATAGCATAGAAAAATATAAAGCAATATTTGTTGCTTGTGGCTTCTCCAAGAAAGAAGGAATAGATTATGAAGAAAATTTTGCACCTGTAGCAAGATACACTTCCATCAGATCAATACTTGCTCTGGCTGTAGTGATGAAATGGAAGATACACCAAATGGATATCAAGACTGCCTTCTTGAAAGGTGTAGTTGAAGAGGAAGTGAATGTGGAGCAGCCACTCAATTTTGAGACACATGACAGGGAGTCTCATGTGTGTATACTGAAGAAAGCCTTGTACACATTGTAATAGGAACCTAGGACATGGTACAGAAGAATTGAAAGCTTTCTATCTAGATTGGGCTTTACCAAGAGTAAAGCATATTCCAACCTTTACTACAAGGTTGAGGATGGCAACCCAGTGATGCTCCTACTATATGTAGATGATCTATTTGTAAGAGGTATGGATGGGTTGATTGCTGACATGAAGAGGAAGGTTGCTGCCGAGTTTGGAATGAAGGAATTGGGTATGATGCATTATTTCCTTGGCATGGAGGTGTTGCAGAATGCAGATGGAATTTCCCTGGGACAAGGGAAATATACTGTAGAGATCCTGAAGAGATTCAGGGTGATGGATTGCAAGGCCATGACCACACCTATGGCATTTAACTTGAAGCTATTGAGTGATGCTTCATCAGAAGTGGTTGATGCCACAATGTATTATCATATGATTAGGTCCTTGATGTACCTGACGAACACGAGACCAGATATTTTCTTTGCTGTGAAGACCTTGAGCCAGTTCTTGACAGATCCGAGACATGTTCACTTGATTTCTACACAGCATATTCTAAGGTAGCTGAGGGGTATAGTTGATTATGGGCTCAAGTATGAGGCAAGTTAGAGGATTAACCTAGAGGGTTATGTTGATTCAGATTGGGAAGGCACTACCATCGATAGAAAGAGCACTTTAGGGTGTTTCTTCAGTATGGGATCAGGTGTGATCTATTAGTTTAGCAGGAAGCAATCTTGTGTGGCACTGAGTACAACTGAAGCAGAGTATGTCGCAGCTTGTTCAGCTAGTTGTGAGGTAGTATGGCTAAGGAAGCTACTGTCTGATTTATTTGATCTCTAGTTGGATGCTACTTGTATATATTGCGACAACCATAGTTGTGTGAATTTGTTAAAGAACCCAGTGTTCCATGACAACTCGAAGCATATCGAGATCAAATATCAATATATCAGGGATATGGTGCATATAGGAGCAGTGAAGCTCTAGTATGTTGTGACGAGAAAACATATAGCTGATGTGTTGACAAAGCCATTAGCCAGAGTGAAGTTTGAGTGCTTCAAGGAGAATCTTGGTGTTCTCCAGATCGAGATTTCCCCCAAGGGGAAGTGATGAGTTAGTGATCCATTCTGACATGGTGAGAGGATTGGTTCCTTCCATGGTTAAATGTAAGGGCTGAGCCATTTTGTCATGGTGAGAGGATCGGTTCCTTCCATGTCAGATATGAGTGCTAAGCCATTCTGATGTGACTGTAGGATTGGTTCCTACATGATCAAACATAAGGGCTATTGCCATTATTTGAATGGAGGTACCTGGTCAGTTACTAGGAATACTCAGTCTAGGACTAAGGGCCATTCTGATATGACTATGAGATGTAGTCTCACATGATCATATACAAGTGTAGGGCCATGCTGATGTGATTGAGGGATATGTTCCCATTTGATCAGATATAAGGGCTATTTCCATTCTGTCATGGTGAGAGGATTAGTTCCTTCCATGTCATATGTGAGTGTTGAGACATTTTGATATGACTATAGGATTGGTTCCTACATGATCAGATATAAGAATTGTTGTTCAGGACTAAACACCCTTGTAACCTAGGGTTTGGGGGTTACCAAATTACTACTAACCTTGCTAACAATCAACTTTGATAGAGTACATAAAGGAAATAGGAAGAAATTCTTGACTCACCCAATTACCGACAGTTGATCCAATCTTGATCTTCTTCCTCTGCTTCTCTCCAAAGCTTCCAGGGATGCACCTCCTTCACCTGCAAAGAGAAAATTCTCCAAGTACAATCTTATACATGTATATATGAGAGGTTAGATAAATAACATATCTAGTGCATAATCGAAGATATTCATCAACCATAATGCGTGAAAGAGACTCAACACAATATTGGAAGAATAATTCTCTTTATTAACAATCAGTGAATGAGATAAGAGTACAACCCAGCTTCTGAGACAAGGACTCCTCTACAACCAAAGGACTCTGAATTCTGCTTCTCCAAGACTTCTGAAGATATACCACCAGCATAACTTTGCTCTCCAAACTTGATTGATTAATACCCTCCTCAGGGCCTCTATTTATACTTTGGGAAATAGACTGGTTTCGAAGGTTGAGGAGGTTGAAACACTTAGGATAGTTAATTATTAGGACCCAACTAGTCTCCCTTAATCGTGATTTATATTTTTTAATGTTGAATCAATATGTACATGACTATTGATATAGGAAACCCATGTATGACATGCGAGTTGCTTAAAGGAAACCTGTGTATGCTGATACGCGGGTTGCAATAGAGATAGTCGCATACAGTATGTGAGTTGTCAATGGGAATAGTCACGTATGTACGCGAGTTGCAATGAGGATAGTCGCGTACACCATTCAACACTTAGAAAAATAATATGGCAAGATGGTTCAAGGGTAAATGCATCTCATGTCATACCATCTATAGTGTTTTGGAAAACTTCAATCCTAAGATGTCCTTTTCTGTACCAACATAAGAAATGTTGGCACTTGGATGGAGAAGTGCCATTTGGGTTGATAATAGATGCCCCCCAATGTGTGAGGTCAAAGGGAAACGATGGCCGAAATACATTATAATCATTATCTTGGATAACTCAGAAGTCCAATGGAGCAGAGGTAGTACATTAAACAAATACATAATAATGTCATATACAAAGTCATATCTGAGGATGCTATGTTCAATATATTGGAACACTAGCTCCTTTACAAAAATTGAGTACATCATATAGTATGGGTACAATACCATGTATATTACAAAGGTGGATCGAAGCCACAATATACAATAATGATAAGTCTTCAAATATCTGGAAGCTGTGTAAGTGACCACAACATAATCTTGTGCAACTTAGTCCATAGATATGAAACTAAGGTCTTCCTCAAAAATACCAAAGAACCAGTACAATCCAAACCATGTGAATAGATGTTATTGAAGTCTAACATGGATAGGATTCATCAGATTGTCAACCAATAGGTGATAATCGACAACTGAAGAAAAGGAATTTACAAAAATTAAAGTGAATCCTAAGGTACGGTCATCAAAAATCTAGGTCTTTGTCATCAGGAAGTGTTGATACGGAACCATACTATGATGAGGAAGGAAATAGATCCTCCAATGGATCACAAGAGTGACTAGGAACTTGGTAAAGGAAAGGAGACACAAGTAACAATAGATAAGACAATGATGGAATCAGGATCTAGATTAGATACAGGGTTAAGTCCTTGAACACTGAGCATGAAATAGAGATGACCCAAGGCAGCTTTTAACTTTACAAATAGTACAACTAGACTTATCTGTCATGTAGGAGACATGATCAAATTCCCTAGGTGAAACTGACAAGAGGAGGAGTAAGAAACTCGATGTAATATCTGAACTGAAAGTGAACACAAAGACATGAGTATCAGAAAAGACAAAGAGTGCTATGTTCAAGGAATACATGCTGCCACTGACTAAGAACCAAAAGAAAACTTCTTCCTTATCTTCCCTGTTAAATTTTAATGAGTCCAAGAAAGTCAACTCAAGTCTCTCTTCATTTTTTGACAAGCTTGAAGAGAAGAGGGAATAATGCTTGATAGTGTCACTGATTCATGGATTTTATGAGCCCGGACTAGTACATGCTCACTTGGTGTTTTCATGTTTATAGAGTCTGAAAACTCCGAAGAAGACTCCAAGGGGGTCCTTTTTCGTCCAATTTAGTCTCATGAGGCCGAAAAAGTATAAAACATACCACAGAAGAACTCTATTAACTTTCGTAGAAGAAAAGGTGAACCTTTTTTGTACTTAGTCAAGGAGGTCTAAAAAATTTTAAATTACCACCTACCCAATGCTCCTTCGAGAGCAACATATAGCTTGAGTTTTACGATTGTGAAGGAAAGCAAGATCACTCGGAAAGATCCATTTGAGTACGAGAAATGGGGCTTCCAACAATAAACTCGATGGCTTGTTCTTGGTGTTTAATGAGCATGACAAAGGAATAAAGTACACTTGGAATCTTTTTCATGTTTAGGTCCATAGCATGAAAAAGAGAAAACTAAGCTCATACCAGGTGTTCCTTTTCCGTAAATTTAGTCCCTCAGGTCTGGAAATGTGATAAACCTATACCTAAGAATACTCTTCTCAATTCCATAAAAAAGAGAGTGATCCTTTCTCGTATTATTCCACATGGTCCGAGAAAGAGATAACCTACCACCAATGTGGATGCCCATTCACATATTCTTAACAATATTGAACATACAAGTTTACTCACCAGTTAAGTCTGTTTTGAGGGGTGGGCAGTCCTATATAGGGATAGCTTGTAAAAAGAGACCAAAATGAGGCTCAATTTGGTGTGAAAAATAGCTAAAAAGACTCCTGTAAACCTATGACAGTTGCAACATGAATATCGAAAGACAATAAGTAGGTTCTAAATGAGGATACTCATGGTAGGAAAGTCCTATCCACAGAAGAACAATGGTATAAACAAGGAACTAATGGTTAAAGATACCATAGTTTGTGGTCGAAGTGTTAATGCTAGGATTAAGATGGATTAGGTATAAATGAAAAATGTATGTAAAATGACCAAAAAACCATCCTATATGAGCAAAAAAACAACTTAAAATGACCATAAACCTGTCACATGGAAGAAAAAATATGGGATTAGTTTAAAAATATGAACTATAGGGAAAACCCAGTTTGACAATAATTTTCCTATAAATAGTTCAAAATATGAATAAAAAACTCACCATTTGATTTTTAGCAAAAAAAAAGACAATTTTTACCTCTACCCTTGATTGCCCAGTGTGGACAATTCGGTGGACAATTCTCGAAACCACAAGTGCCAAGTAAAACTACACTACATGCTCTTTCATTTGATCCAAACAATTTACAATTTTGGGCCCAAATTTTATGTTTTCAAGTGCCCTCAAAGCATGAAGGTTGTGTACATGGGTATGGTATGCTAATATTTTCATATATGTGTTCTATACATGGGTTTCCTGAAGGAAAGTTGCGTATAATACGTGACTTTCCCAAAGGACAGTCGCGTACACTGTGCGAGGTGAAAAAAGAATATATAGGGTCAAAAGTTCAAATTTTTATATGAATCTAATGGTTTAAAATTGCTTGGTTATTATATTGAAATATGGTGCTTGAGTGGAGGGAAAGGGAACATGAAGACATGAACCAAGAAGCTCTACAAGATGCCCCCATGGTGAATTTTTTACGTTAGAGTGGATTATTGAAATTTTTCTATGCCTCACCTATGCGGTCAAATGTGGACCTCTTAGAGTTTTTGATAAACTATTGGGATCATGATCTTGGCATGTTTGACCTTCAAGGTGAGTTTCTAGAGGTTACATCGGAATATGTCTATTTCATTTCCAGTTTATCATGAAGGGGATCTACGGGGAACTTGGAAGGTACCAGTAGAGGCAGCGAATTCCTAAGTGTACAGAACTATATAGACATATACTGCGACCCAGACACTCAAAGGAGGGGTAGTTGCATCCCTATTGTTCAAATTCGCAACTTTCCTTTACAGGTATTGGTGAGCCCTATAGTGAGGGTTGCAAGGTCATCATCGCTTCACCTTGCAACTCGAAACCAAATGAGACTAACAGTGGACTATATGCAGGGAGCCCTATATGATTGGTGTTTGGGAGTGATCTCGATAATGAGGAAACAGCTCTCTGACTGCAAAAGAGGCAGGCGAAAGAATTTTGGTTATTCCACCATGTTAGTAGCCTTTTTCTTTGAGAGTGTGCCAGGTTTGAGTTCTGAAATACCATTGTGAGTTCCTTCTCCCTGTTAGCCTCGGCTGAGTAGGTGGGGAGAGATCTTCCTCCATCGGGGAGGTGGTGGATTGGTCCAGAATGTCTATGAAGATGACTTCTACCTTTGGCAGGAGCGACAATTGCCAGCCTTGGAGCAGTTTCCATATGCTGGGTTAGATTTTCGAGGTGATACTAACCTTGTTCTCCCTCCTGGAGGAGCATGTGGAGAGTCAGGTATTTTTATTTTCAAGATTTTTTAAAATTGTTATGAATTTTAATTATAAAGATATATACATATGTATAAGAGTTATAATCCTTTTAAAATGTCAAAATGTAGATATTGGACCAGTCCTCCCTGCTAGGAATCCACACATATATGTGCGTCCTATGTTGAGAGAGGACCAAGGTTTGATTAGGGTTTTTGAGGGAAAGATGTCCAGGCTTACCCAGAGAGTACCTACCTTACACATTGATCATATCCCTGCCATCATGCAGGAGCCAGTGGCTAGTATACCACCTATCTAAATACACCTTGTGAGGTGAGTAGCAAGAGCAATACTTTTGTATATATATGTTGTTGAGGTTGTTGAAGCCAAGGAGGTTGAAGAAGCCCAAGTACAGGGTGATCAGGATGATCGGGGGGACCAGGGTGGTCAACCTTAGACTTAAGAGCATTTTATGGATGTTGATTCATGTTTTGTATATTTTTTGTATATTATACAGTTATGACTGGATATGAGGATCAGAAACTTGACCTATCTATATGGACATATATTCACACACACACACACACATATATATATATATTGTCGATTTATTTACAAATTTTTTTTATGTGTCTACTGTATCTTTTTATGCAAAATGTGTTAAATGCCAATCCAAGATATAATTAACATATGCATCAATTAATGAATTTTGATTTCTTGGAATATGATTGAATATAATAAACTAAAAATTTATTTCCAATAACCTAACTTGCATAAAATGATGTAATAGAATAGGGTTATGCACCTGATAAGCCTGATTGAGTTGGGAAATCACCAGCTGAGTGATACCACATGACAAAGCATCCCATAAAATCTCAATGACATCCTTGTATTCAGCGACATTATTGGTAGTAGGACCTAAGCAAGCACCTCCTAAGGAAACTAACTGTCCTGAGGGAAAATAAATGATCCATGCAGCTAAAGCCAAATTACAAGTGTGGTGACTGGCGCCATCAGCAAAACCTACAAACCACTCAAAAGACATCTGTAACAACCAGAAGATGGTATACAAAACATAGACCAACTAACTATTGTACATAAAAATACATACAATAAAATACAGGAAAAATTGCTAAGCCTAAGCATAGTACTTTTTTAGGTAGAGCCCATTTCTAAGCTCAAGTAGCTTATTCCCTTTGAAATCGATCAATTCATATGCACCCTTCTTTAAAACCTTTGACACGACATAAGGTCCCAACCACATAGACCTGAACTTTCCTGCCCCCAGGTGTTCTTTGTCTTGATCCTAGAGCAAAACAAGATCCCCTTCAGAGAAAATCCAAGGCTTGACCGATTTATCATAATGGATTTTTACCCTATTTTTATGAGCTTTGTTTGCTTTCAGCACATCTCCATGCTACTCATCTATATGTTCTAAATGTAATAGATGTTCTTCCACCTCAATCATATTAGGTAACACATGAATATCAATTCTTAAGGATGGGATTTCACATTCAATCGGGGTAAACAACTTCCACTCGATGAATGAGTTGGAAGGGAGAAAACCCTGTAGTAGTTTTCACACTGGTCCGATATGCCAAAAGTGAAAGATACAACATGATGTGCCAGTTGGAACGGCCTGTATTAATAGTACGTTTGAGAATAGTCTTCAATGTTTTGTTAACAGCCTCAACTTGACCATTTGCTTGAGGATAGAATGAAGATGAATGTTCTTGTCTAAATCTTAGCATAGTGGTCAATTCAGTCATCATGTTATTTTGGAAATGACTACCATGGTCAGTGACAATCACTTTAGGGATACCGAATCATGCAATAATTTGGTTGAAAACAAAAAAAGTTGCAGTTTCCCCATTAGCTTTAAAGGTGGGCATTGCCTCTGCCCATTTCGTGAAATAATCTACAACGACAATGATATGTTTGTGCCCCCCAGCCAAGAATAGGTTGCACGTCACATACTCTATCCCCTACTTCATGAAGGGGCCCACTAAGATGAAGGCAAATAATGGAGCAGGATGTGATTGCGTCTTTCTAGTGTAAAGCTGACAAGGATGACAATGCTTCATGGATTCCACACAATCTTTAAAGATTGTGGGCCAAAAATAACCGGCACATAATATCTTCTGGGTCATTGCTAACCTAGATAAATGACCCCCACATGCTCCACTATGGGCATCATTTAGGACAATATCTTCTTCTTCGTGGGTAAGACATCGACACAAAATGGAATTTACCCCCCTATGATAGAAAGTATCTCCTATAATGAGGTAGTTCTTGGCATGTAGGCATAGTTTACATCATTCTTCCCGTGAGAAGGCTGCAGGGTACTTCAAAGTCTGGAGATAGATAAGTATATCTATGTACCAGGGGTCAAAGGTTGAAATAAAAAAGATATGCTAATCTGGGAATGAGTCTTCTTCAATGGCTACATCTTCCTCTACTAGAAATTCTGTAATGAGCTAAACAAAAACTAAGGATTTTTTGGATTTGGTGGATTAAAAATCTAAGTCAAACTCTTAGAGAATGACTATCCATTTGTTGAATTTTCCTCCAACTATCCGTCGAGACAAAACATATTGAAAAGGATTAACATCTGCCACTACCATCGTGGTCCTCAGTAAGATGTAGTGATGCAACCTCTGAACAGCACACATAGCTGCTAAGGCCAACTTCTCGATGTGGGAATACCTAAGTTTAGCTCTAGATAAAGCATGGATGAGATAGTAGATGACATGCTCTTGGAGCTTATCATCCTCCTAGACTAGTACTACCCCTATGGTTGACTCAGACGCGTCCAGATACAATATAAAATCCCTAGAGTAATATGGTGGACACAATAACGGTGTCGACAACAAAGCTTTTTTTAATGCCTTGAATGTGAGTTGTGCAATTTCATCCCATACAAATGGGGTGTCCTTTTTTAACAGGCGCATGAAACCTTTAGTAATCTTGGCATAATTTACAATAAAATGTTGAAGGAAATTGGACTTCCCCTACCGGCTCTAGAGCTTCCTGATAGAACGAGGAGGAGGCAGATTTACAATGGCCTCAACTTTCAAAGGATCCACCTGAATTCCTTTGTTATAAACAATGAATTCGAGCAGTCTTCCTGACTCGACACATAAAACACACTTGTGGGGATCCAAGCGAATTTTATAGTATCTGCATCATTCAAAAATCAAACGCAAGTGATCTGGGTGATTGATCCACTTACGAGAATGTGCTGGCAGATCATCAAGGTAGGGTTCGACAATGGATTTAATATCGTGAAAGGAAAAATCCATTGCCCACTGAAAGTTTTCCCTAGCATTTTTCAATACAAAGGGCATTTTCTTGTATGCGAAGGTACCCCAAGGAAAAATAAAAGTTGTTTTATGTTGGTCTTCCGGTTTAATTTGGATTTGATTATATATAGAGAAACCATCCATAAACAAAAAGACCTCACTTCCCGTGCAAGCATCAATAATGTGATCTATAAATGGTGTGGGATAGTTGTCCTTAGGACAGGCTTTATTTAGATCTCAAAAGTCAGTACAAACGCATATAGTCCCTTGCTTTTTATCAATATGAATAGGGTTGGATACCCATTCTGTCAAAGCTATGGGATAAATGAAACTAGCTTTCAGCAGTTTCTCAATTTCATCCTTTACTGCCACCGCTTTACGTGGGTTGACAGGTCTCAACTTTTGACAAATAGGTTTAGCGTCAAGGTATGTTCATATTTTGTGCTCGACTATTGATGGATAAATGCCTAGAATCTCCTCATATGACCAAGCAAAAATGTCGCGGAATTCCTCAAACAAGGCCGTATAGATCGCAATCTCCTCTGGATAGAAGTTTGCACTGATATGTACATTTTCCACAATGTTAGGATTTACAGAGATGTTGATAGGGATAGTAACGGAAATGTTTTCCATATTCCCCTCAGCAAACATTCCTTCCCTTGGTAAGGGATTAACAGGTGTATCAACATCACTTTCTAGTCTCATATGGAACTCCCGATTTTATATCCTACTTAGCTATGGAAGAAAAAAGAATCGATGGTGAAGATCTTCATAGATCTTATCTCGTCCACACATAGCTTCCAAAATGGCTTCATCTGAAGGTAGAACCATATCTAAGCAATCTCTAGAATACAAAGAGTTCTCTACCCAAGCAGGCAAATAGGCTTCTTCCAGATCCTCTTAGACAGTAAAAGGGACCGGAATGTGATCAACAGTGGTATAGATGATAGCTTGATACGCCACTTATGCTACCAATAAAGGAACTTCAGGTTCATGGTGGGAAGGGAGAACCCAAGGATCAGTCCTATCAACAACCATAGCTATGGACTTCCCAACACTGGTAGAACCTATATAATTAATCGAAGATGCAAAATCAAATGTTGCCATTAATGATGCATACATTCCAGCTCCTAATCTCTTTGAATCAGGTCTAACTTGATCAACTAATGGTATGGTCGATTGGTTAGATTCCATGCGGCCTTTTTGAGTAAAACTAAGTTGGTCAATAGTAACCAACTTCCCCTCGTGTGGAAACACTACCACCCGAAAGACGACCGATGCAATAGCAGACATGGCATAAGTCCAACTTCTCCCCAAGAGCAAGTTATAATCCAAAGGTGCATCAATCACCTCTACCTCAGCAGACACTGCTTTCCTTGCCAACTTAATTTCGAAAGCTAGTAGGATACCATCTGGATGAAATGACCTTTCATCAAAAGCGGTAAGTAGGGTGTTTGATGGGACCAACTCTAGGGATCCAAAAGATTTCCAAAAGACAAGGACATAACACATGTAGAAGCACCCTCGTTGACAACTGCTGTTCCAATGGTCTTTCCACCTTGGAGGGCATCTATCGATAAGGCTACATGATATGGTAGGCGAATTTTGACATCAAATAAATTAAATTTTTCCATGAGACTCGATGAGTCCATACTGCCTAAGGCTACTAAGACTGCGTCCCAATGGGAGGGACAACTCTGTAACACCTCTAAAGCCGATATTGCATAAGGAGTTTGGGCTAAGTATTCAAATACAGAGTAGTTTACTACAGCCCTAGCATTAGGATTATGCAAGGTTTTCTTAAAGAGACCTTTCTGTATCTTGGGCATAATTTCGACAGGCTTCTCAATCATGAGAGGGTTAGAAGTTTCACCTATCGACTTACCCTTCTCCAACGTCTCTTTTTTACAGTTCTTGTCCCTGTTCTATAGTAAAGTCTCAGATTGAACCATAGTTATATAATTGGGGTCAGGAGCATTTAGGGTGCCCCTTGCTGCATTTGAAGCTGAAGCATAATTCTGTCCATGGGGAAAAGGATCCTTCAGGACAGCCGGTTGTTAGGATTTTAAGAGCTTATGAGCTTGTTCCATAAGGGGACATAGATGGGTCAAGTAATATTCATGGCACAACTTAAATGGGAATTTCACCTTCTTTTTTTCTTTCTTTTCCCCATCAGCATTGTTTGTGGGCTTTTGCTTGTTTTGGTTTCCCTCACATTTTTTTCCTCTCTTCTTCTTACCACCGGGTTGCTAATTTCCCTTCTGAGAGGTTTTTGCAAAAACATTTACATTTTGGGGTGAGTGGTGTGGAAATTGAACCCAGGTCTTAGAACAATTACACTCACAACAATTGCCAATTACACATGCAAATTACTCACAAAAGGAGACTGAATATGGTGCAGAACACTAATCTGTATTGAATAAGTGTAAAATAGCCAACCCTGTGAAGTCATAGGCTACAAAAATAAATAATTACATGAGAGATTTGAATTCATGAAGATTCCATTCGAATATAGTCAAAAGCAGGCTGACTAAATCTAAGCAAATCCCCCATAGGTGCATAAAGCAGTTTCCAAAACTGTCTAGGAGCTCACGAATTGGAAAAATCAATTAGGAAAGCTAATAGGTGGTGGAAGGACAACTCATACATTCTTTCCATAGGAGAAAAGAGTGGAGGATTTTGAGGACAAAAAACAAGTGAACTTCACCTAGTCAAACTTTCCCAATTGCCTTAAAACTCAGAAAAAGTAGGCAATAAAGCAGAAAAGTAGACATGCATTAGGGAGGCCAGGAATAAAGCAAATTTGATTCCAAGAGGTTTCCCAAGTGCTCCATGACTCAAATTTATCAATTTTGACGACTATGGATGTGTGGAGGATAACTTGCATAAGGTGGAAATGGAAACTAGGCAAATAAGACAAAAATTGGATTAATTAATGTCTAAGGTAGCTAACTATGGGTTGATTATTCTAACACCCCCTCTTAAGCCTGACTTATGAGTAAAATATTAGAAAATTATAGGGCCTAGCAACAAGGATTAGTCACCATTTACATACTGCATGTCCATTTAACCAAGGAAAGAGGCAAAAACCCAGTGGGAAAAATCCTCCCTTAAACATGGATTGTAAAACAAAATTTGGAAATCTTGTCATCACTCATGCTTCATAGCATGATCAGCAATCCCCAGCAGTGATTTCAGATTGTTGAATGTCTTCTCACAAAAAACTTTGGTGAAGATATCTGCTACTTGTTTTGAAGATGAACAGAAGAGTAGGTGAATGGTGCCATCATGCACAAGTTGTCTGATGTAGTGCATATGGATCTCAATGTGTTTGGTTCTCTGCTTCTGAACTGGATCATTGCAGATTCGAATGGTACTCTGATTATCACAGTAGATAGTAGTTTAGTATTCTGATTCGAATCCACACTCTCCAAGTAACCCCTACAACCATAAACATTGAGTTGCTGCATTTACAACTCCTCTGTACTCTGCTTCTGTAGATGAGAGTGCAATGGCACTCTGTTTCTTTCTTGACCAGCTGATTGGCCCTTCTGCAAGAATGAACACATATCCTGATGTTGACTTTCGATCTGTGTTGTCACCTGCCCAATCACTGTTAGTAAACCCAATCAAATCAAGATCAGATTTAGCTTTATAGAAGATCCCATGTGTCCTTGTTCCCTGAACAAAGTTAAGGATTCTTTTGGTTGCTCTCCAATGGATCTCATGAGGCTGATCCATGTATCTTGAAGCCACACTTACTTCATAATAAATATCAGGTCTAGTATGTGTAATATACAACAAACATCCAATCAATTGCCTATATAGTGTATTGTTTACCATAGGTGAAGAATCAACTTCTTCAAGCTTCACTCCTGAAAGGAAAGGAGTCTTTCTTGGCTTGCAATCCTTCATCTTGAATTTTTTTAGCAAATCCAAGGCATACTTGGACTGATGTACTTTGATTCTTTCTTTGGTTTGAGCAATCTCGAGCCCCAAGAATTGGCTCAATAAGCCCAAATCTGTCATTGAGAAGGCATGGTTCATTGCATCCTTCAAGGAGGCAATCTCATCCTTTGAGCTTCCTGTAATGAGAAGGTCATCAACATATAAAACAATGATCATTAATGAACCATGAATCAGCTTCAAATAGACATTTGGATCTGATTTGCATCGACCAAAATTCAGTGATAGCAGAAAGCTATCAATCTTGGCATACCAAGCCCATACAATGACTTCTTTAGCTTGCACACAAGAGATGAGTTAGTAGCAAATCCTTGAGGCTGCTGCATGTATATCTCTTCAGTGAGATCTCCATTTAGGAAATCACACTTCACATCCATGTGATGTACTTCCCATTGCTTTGAAGCTGCAATGGCTAAGGCTAACCTGATGGAGTCCATCTTTGCCACTGGTGCAAAGGTCTCATTGTAGTCTATGCCATGAACCTGTGAGTAGCCCTTGGCTACCAATCTGGCCTTGTACTTCAGAGGTGAACCATCAACAGAAAATTTGGTTTTTTACACCCACTTACACTGAACTAGCTTCCTCCCTGGGGGAAGATCAACCAGCTCCCAAGTGTTGCTCTTCTAGAGTGAGTTGAACCCTTCCTTCATGGATGCTTGCCATCTTGGATCATTTGCTGCATCTTCATATGTCTGTGGATCTAATTCAATCATCAGATAGCATTTCTCTACAAACATAGGATCTTTCATGCACAGAGCACTCTCAAACTGAGATCTAGTCCTCCTAGGATCATTAGGATTTCCAGCTAGTTCTCCAGTTGCATGAATGGTCTTGGCTACCCATTTTGGTCTTGTAGGACTATTAGGATCTGAAATCAAATCATCATTATTAGACATATCAGAATCGGCATGTTCAGCTATCTCTTCACTTACATTCATAGGTTCTGGTGGTGAAAATGATTCTCCAACTTCCACTGTTGCTAGGGGATCTTCTTGAAACTGAACACACCTTTCAATGAAGGCTTTGTTTGTGCTCAAATTGACCAGATTACACCCTTTTGAATATTCAAATTACCCAACAAATAGACACTCTTGGGTTTGGGACTGCAAAGCCTTCCTCTTTTCTATTGGAATTCTAGCCTAAGCCCTTGAGCCAAAAATCCTGAAATGGGTCACATCTAGCTTGTGCCCACTCCATGCTTCAAAAGTAGTCATACCTTCAAGCTGTTTATGAGGCACCATATTCTAGATTTATGCTACACAATTTATAGCTTCTGCCCAGTACTTTGGTGGCAAAGTCTTAGCCTCCATTATGCAGGTTGCCATCTCTTTCAGTGATATGTTCTTCCTCTCAGCAACACCATTCCGCTGTGGTGTGTAAGGGATAGAATGCTGCATATGAATACCTGCATCTGTACAATATTGAATGAACTCAGACTTGACATAATCACCACCATTGTTAGATCTGAGGACCTTGAGTTTCCTCCCAGACTAGTTTTCAACAAAAGCCGTAAAGACTTTGAAGAGGCCAAAAACTTCAGACTTGTGTTTCAGGAAGTGAACCCAGCAATACCTGGAAAAGTCATCTATGAATGTCAATGCATATTTGTCCTGACTCATTGACATATGAGGAAATGGGCCAGCAACATCACTTTGGATCAACTCAAGAGGTGCAGAGGTTCTCTCATGACTAGCTCTCTCAAATTTATGCTCTAGGTGTTTTCCTAGGATGCAACCTTGACAGACTCCTTTGGAAAACTTAATCTTTGGTAACCCTATGACCATTTCTTTTTCACTAAGAACAGAAAGATACTTGTAATTTAGGTGGCAAAATATTTCATGCCAAAGCTTGCTTTCCTCATTAGCATGAATCAGAAGAGCAGAGGGGTTTGAGTAGGGTAGGAAGTGTGAGAACATGTATACCTTCAAAGTGTGATTTGCAACTCCTTTTGCAATGAATTTACCACTTGAGATCTCTGTGATCTCAACTTCATCAGGGGAGAATATGACCTTCTTTGGAGACCCTATGTGGGTCATATGATACACTAATAAGAGGTTAGAGGCAAGACCTAAAACATACAACACATTGCTGAATGTACCATGGTCAAGATCAATCCTCCCTTTGCCCAAACTTTTAGTGAGAGAGTCATCTCCCAGTACTATTGGTGGACCTTTCAACATGTTGTTATAGCGGATTTCACCACTCTAGTTGAATCACGCTTTGTATGGCCTTCCCTGTCCCGTTGCAAACTCCTTAGACCCTATGGACCACTTTTTGTCCTTTGATGTTTCCTTGATCATCCCTAAAAACACATGAAAAATTCTATACGCGACTTTTAAACATATAAGCATGTACATACGTGGGTTTGACCACTAAAACTGCGTACATCAGGATGTGTGCATAATCTAAATCCTTTTGGAGTTTTCCTTGACATGGATCTAACTCATTTGACTCCTAGCCTTCCCTATGCCTTGAGATCACTCGGATTCGACCTTTCATTACCCCTTTGAAAAGATATATAAGGAACCCCTTGGTACATTGAAGGCATAAGAGAGAATTGAGAGCAACAAAACTATAGTCCATTGTTGCCGATACTTATGCTTGAGGCTGCATCCCTTTGTCCCTTGGAGCACTTTTGTGTTCTTCCCAAGCTTGTCTTTTACTTGTGAGCTTGCTATCGAGAGATGGAGGATTGAAGTGGTGGAGGCCCAAGTGGGGGATTCAGTTTCTCCGGTTCGTAGATGTGCCGTCAAAGGTTGTATCTTGTAATCTCTGATTTATATTAATAGAAATATCTTTTCCTGTCCAATAATGTGTGTTTGAATGAATATGTTCTCCATTGGATTATGTCAAATGATTTTACATTATTGATTATATATGATAGAATAGATCTAACACCATGATATATAGAATGCGTGTATTGTTTACTTGTTGTTAAGGAAGTAACAGATCAATTCAAGCTGAAGATTGGAAAGCTCAACGGGGATCTACTTCAACCGTCCAAAATAAGGTACGAGGTATGATCCTTTAGTGTTAGACATTTTATTTCTATTTCATATTGGGAAAGATGGATTTTTGGAGTCAAGCTGTCTGTTGTGGTACCCCAAGCCATACGAATTTCTCTCCGTAACACATGTCAAGTGAGTTGAATGCCTCCTTGGTCAAAACCATATGTCTTGAAGCTCCAGAATCAATGATGAAACTAGGTGAACTTGATGTGCCAGCAACCAATGCATGAACTCTCTCTCTGTCTTCTGAATTTGATCCTCCTTCCCTCTTCTTCGAGCTGTCTAGAAGGGAGATGCCATTCTTCTCCAGGAGTTGGGTCAGCATGTCAATTTGCTTCTTCATGCAGGAGCTTTCAAAATGATTGCCCTTACTACAGTATGTGCACTTGCTCATTTCTCCTTTGTTCTTCTTCTTTTGGGGGCTCTTCTTGGAACCTTGAGGCTCCTCTTAAGAATTGTTCTTGTCTCTCTTTTGCTCAGGTGGATTTTTAGCTTTATTCTTGATTTTTGAATCCACCTTTGAATCTCCAGAAACCAGAGCTTGGTCTTTGGATGGTTTGATGGTGCCCCTCATCACCAATTTATCTTGTTCTTGTGTGAGAGATTCCATGAAATCTACAAGGGCAAGCATTTTCCAGGCTCGAGCTGTCAACTTTGTGGCATAGAAGGTCGAAACAAACACTAAATAGTTAGGGCCAAGCTTTGAGAGTATGACCAAGATCAGCTGATCATCATTCTTTTCGATCCCACATTGTTTTAGCTGCAAAACAAGTGCTTTGAACTTGGAAAAATAGAGTTGCAGGGATTCAAAGCTATTGGGACTCAGGGAAATCAATTCATTTTCAATTTGATGTCCCCTCATCTCATCTATCTTACCAAAAATATCAACAATATTCTCCCATAATTTATTCGATGATGTCAATCCATCAAGATGGAAAAGGAGGTCTCTGGATATACTCAGACACAGGAGACCATAGGCCTCATCCCTTCTGTTGTGTCATTTAATCTTCTTTACAGCTGCATTAGGATCTGCTTCTATTGCCATAGTCACTCTGTAGAGGCCTTTCGCTCTCAATAGTATCTCCATCTCTACTTTCCATTCAAAGAAGTTAAATGGAGTCAAGATGATCTTCTGAGATTGATCCATAGCTTAGAATTGTCCTATTAGTCAGCAGAATGCTCCCAGTCAATGATGTCGAACCTACAAAACAAATTGGAAGGATAGAAATTGATCTAAAAAGGCTCTGATACCATGTGGAAATTTAACCCAGGTTTTATAACAATTACACTCACAACAATTGCCAATTACACATGTAAATTACTCACAAAAGGAGACTGAATATGGAGCAAAACACTAATCTATATTGAATAAGTGTACAATAGCCAACCCTGTGAAGTCATAGGCTGCCACAATAAATAATTACATGAGAGATTTGAATGCATGAAGATTCCATTCGAATATAGTCAAAAGAAGGCTTATTAAATCTAAGCAAATCCCCCATAGGTGCATAAAGCAGTTTCCAAAACTGTCTAGGAGCTCACGAATTGGAAAAATCAATTAGGCAAGCTAATAGGTGGTGGAAGGACAACTAATACATGCTTTACATAGGAGAAAATAATGGAGGATGTTGAGGACAAAAAACAAGTTAACTTCACCTAGTCAAACTTTCCCAATTGCCTTAAAACTCAGAAAAAGTAGGCAATAAAGCAGAAAAAGCAAACATGCACTAGGGAGGTGAGGAATAAAGTAGATTTGATTCCAAGAGGTTTCCCAAGTGCTCCATGACTCAAATTTATCAAGTTTGACCACTATGGATGTGTGGAGGACAACTTGCATAAGGTGGAATATGGAAACTAGGCAAATAAGACAAAAATTGGATTAATTAATGTCTAAGATTGCTAACTATGGGTTGATTATTCTAACAAGAAGGAAGCCTTTTCTACCTCCATCGTATAATGTTTGACAGACAGCTGATTGAGCTATTTAGCTAAAGATTCTACAGTGGGAGAATTCATGGAACCAAACACACCATCAGCATGGGGTCCAGGCTTAGGTTTCTCTGCATTTTGCATTGGCCTTGGTGCCTCAGGGATAATCTCATATAATATCCCAAACTAAGAATATATCAAATCTAGTTTCTGGGCCTTGAAGATAGCTTCTTCCTTATTCTTCATTCCCGAAGTTAATACATCCTTAGATATATAAGGCAATAGGGATTTAAGGAACCCTTCTAATAATAAATCAAGAGGAATATTGGCTTTGATAAGGCTCTTCCGTCTTCTCCACTCTTGGATGTGATCTAAAATATGAGTGGTCTTGTCCTGCCTGAAGATAGATAACAAGTCTGTCCCAAAATCATAACGGACATGAAGCTGGAAGTGACTAAGGAATGCATTAGCCAAGTCACAAAAACTGCTAAACGTAGCAAAAGGCAATTCAATGTACCACTTTGCTATAGTACTGGTCAAAGTTCTTTGTAACAACCTCAACTAAACTGAATCTTCATTCAGTGAGTTATAAGAGCACCATTAAAATGGAAAGTGGTGGCATGAGCTCTAGGAACATCACCAACTTTGCCTTCGAATTTTGGGATATGTGAGGGAAGCTTGGTAGGGACGGGTGGCCAGGAGGGTTCATGTCTCACCGGGTCATTCATCAATTTCAAAAAATATGGCAAGTTTAACATTGTTAGGAAAGGAAGCTTGGGTCTAATCGGAGCACTAAAGGTACTAGTTTGGGGATTAGAGGGACTTGTCCCCATATTCCCATATGTGAGGGTGGGGTTGCCTCCGGTTTCCGATTGTGAAGTAGATGGGTTTCTTTGGAAAGGATTCAATCCATAATCCAACAGATTGTTTATGTGAGGTGCAATATTATATGTTCTGGCTTCCCCAGTCAAAGCTAGGGTTTGAAATATAGGAGCAGGTATCCCTCTGCTAAAAAGAGAAAAGGGAGAGCTTGTGAATGGAGCTGAAACTGGAGTTTGAAAACCTTGACCATAAGGATTAGTGTTTCCAAACTTCACCCCTACATATGAGGGTGTTGGGCCTACGTATGGAGTGGATGGGGGAATGTGCCCCTCATTCCAAGGAAATCCTTGGAAAAAAACTGAGGATCCTATAGGACCACTCTGAGCAGTGTGTGCGAAGGAAGTAGGAACTCTATGTACACTAGGAGTCCCAGTGACCATACCACCAGAAGCACCTGCTAGACTTGTGGGAGATGGTGGTTGAACCACTCGGCTAGCTAGATTTAACAGTGTAGTAGGTATACTTATTCTAGGGGAACCTACTAAGGGAGGTAGCACCCCTTCAGCTGGAGCGGCTAAGGTGGAAGTAAAAGAGCTTTCTTTTGCTCACAGGGAAACCAATCACGGGTGGATTGAAAGGACGAACCTGAATGATCACCGTATTAGTTAAGTCAGTTAGAGGTGAATTGAAATTCCTTGCAAACTCATCAGTTTATGAGTCTTCTATCTCAATTGTGTTTAAATTAAAATGGTTTTCCCTAAGTTCTATTTCACCCAAAACTTCACTAACTCCTATCGGTTCTAAAGAAGCATCTGTGTCCAATCCACTCCTTTGAGGGGGAGGTGGAGGTTCCAATGTGATAAGAAGAGGAAGGTTTTGCAACCTTCATGACCTTTTGATAGATTGGTCCTCCATAATTGTAAATTTGACTCTTCACACCCTAAGGTCAGCTAAAACATAGACAAACCATAGAGAAATCACTACAAAAAATTTCCTAAAGTCTCAACAGTCACAAGGGTGTAAGATATGCTTTTCCAAAGAAAGATCAGAGATAGTTTCTTGGCGTCCTTGAAGAGGTTCTTAGGCACAAGTAGAGGAATTACCCACTGCCCTCCTACACTTTCAACAAGGGTTACCTTCCAAGCCCATCTAAGGTGAACCAGAAATAGCCTTCTGGTTTACCTGTCTAAGAGATTAGAGGCTACCTTAACTATATCAACAGTCTAGGGGGACAGTCGCAAGCCTGGTTCGTACGCATGGGAAAGGTAGCAAAGCTCGAAAATCTGTCTAGGACAAAATCCCCAGATGCATAAAAAACTTGTTCTACATTTTGACAAGGAATCAGAGGGTTATCTCCTCAGTCCAATGCCTCCACGCGGCCCCGTGCTTAACTCCCGTTTGAGAGGAGCTTCCCAGATACTATCAATAAAGAGAAGGATTTACCTAGTGATTGGCCCACTACGTCTGAATTTAAGTAGTTATGGGGAGTTTACACTTCCTATCCCACAATTCTAGCCTAAGCTATTAGATGTATGACCCTATAAAACGAAAATTACTAATAAATTTTAAATTATAGTGTTCATTTTAAGGGTTATTCTTAATCAAAGGGTAAGTGGAGTGAATGACTATGATATTATTGACTCAATAAAAAAAGTAAAAAAAAAAAGTGTATAAATCAATTCCAAAGAAAATTATCACTACTTAAAACAAGCTTCTTTTTTTTGTAAATATGAACTAATGAAAATGCAACTACGAAAGAGAAAACTAAGACTTATTTTTGTAATTTTTGAGATTTTATTTAAAAACTAAAAGTAAACTACCATATGCAATTCAAATGCAAATGTTTCCAATACTTTTCTTTTCACTTTTCAAATTCCTCAAAGATTACTATGCACCTAAATGCAAAAATTCTTGAGTATGCTTGAATAATCTAACAATATAAAGTAAGAAAAATGAAGTATAGCAGACTTATAAGAACCAAAGATCAACCACCTAAGGAAGACTTGGAAAACAACTAGCTTGGGAAGACACAATGAATGAAAATCACTGAAATCAATCAAAGGTAAGTGAAAAACCAACACTACTTGGAAATAGCATGGGATATACAGTATCTAGAACCTCGATCACTGATTCAGACACACAACACTTGGACCTATCACCCAACAGGAAAATCCACTTCAAATTGCTAAAAGAAATATAATCCAACCAACAAAAACTCAAGGGATTACTAAAAAGCATGAAGTATGGTTAACAGGGCTATCAAACCTATAATGAAATGCCAATACTAAAGACCACAAAGCAAGACAAAATCCAAAGAAGGACAGGGACAAGCAACCCTACCCAAAAACTTTGTGGCTAAGGTATGTACGTGATAGTCTAGTGTAGTAACCCGCGTACATAGAGATCTGTACACAAATGTGTTGTGTAAATTGAAACCAGGTGTTAGAACAATTACACTCACAAAAATTGCCCAATTACACATGCAAATTACACACAAAGGAGACTGAATATGGAGTAGAACACTAATCTATATTGAATAAGTGTACAATAGCCAACCCTACAAAGTCATAGGCTGCCACAATAAATAATTACATGAAATATTTGAATGCATAAGGATGCCATTTGAATTTGGTCAAAAGCAGACTTACTAAATCTAAGCAAATCCCCCATAGGTGAATAAAGCAGTTTTCAAATCTGTCTAGGAGCTCACGAATTGGAAAAATCAATTAGGCAAGCTAATAGATGATGGAAGGACAACTCATACATTCTTTTCTTAGGAGAAAAGAGTGGAGAATGATGAGGATAAAGAACAAGTTAACTTCACCTAGTCAAACTTTCCCAATTGCCTTAAAACTCAGAAAAAGTAGGCAATAAAGCAGAAAAAGCAGACATGTGCTAGGAAGGCCAAGAATAAATCAGATTTGATTTCAAGTGGTTTCCCAAGTGCTCCATGACTCAAATTTAGCAAGTTTGACCACTTTGGATGTGTGGAGGACAACTTGCATAAGGTGGAATATGGAAACTAGGAAAATAAGACAAAAATTGGATTAATTAATGTCTAAGGTAGCTAACTATGGGTTGATTATTCTAACACCCCCCCTTAAGCTTGACTTATGAGTAAAATATCAGAAAATTACAGGGCCTAGCAACAAGGCTTAGTCACCCTTTACATACTGCATGTCCATTTAACCAATGAAAAAGGCAAAAACCCAGTGGGAAAATTTATCCCTTAAACATGGATAGTAAAAAAAAATTTGAAAATATTGTCATCACTCATGCTTCACAGCATGATCAGCAATCCCCAACAGCGATTTGAGATTGGTCAATGTCTTCTCACAAAAAACTTTGGTGAAGATATCTGCTACTTGTTCTGAAGATGAACAAAAGAGTACTAGGTGAATGGTGCCATCATGCAGAAGCTATCTGATGTAGTGCATATGGATCTCAATATGTTTGGTTCTCTGTCTCTGAACTGGATCATTGCATATTTGAATGGTACTCTGATTATCACAATATATAGTAGTTGAGTATTCTGATTCGAAGCCACACTCACCAAGTAACCCTTGCAACCATAAACATTGAGTTGTTGCATTTGCAACTCCTCTGTACTCTTCTTCTGTAAATGAGAGTGCAATGACACTCTGTTTCTTGCTTGACCAACTGATTGGTCCTTCAGAAAGCATGAACACATATCCTAATGTTGACTTTCTATCTATGTTGTCACCTTCCCAATCACTGTTAGTAAACCCAATCAAATCAATATCAGATTTAGCTTTGTAGAAGATCCCATGAGTCCATCTTCCCTGAACAAAGTTAAGGATCATTTTGGCTACTCTCCAATGGATCTCATGAGACTGATCCATGTATCTTGAAGCCACACTTACTGCATAATAAATATCAGGTCGAGTATGTGTAAGATATAGAAAACATCCAATCAATTTCTTATACAGTGTATTGTTTACCATAGGTGAAGAATCAATTTCTTCAAGCTTAAATCCTGAAAGGAAGGGAGTCTTGCTTGGCTTGCAATCCTTCATGTTGAATTTGTTCAGCAAATCCAAGGAATACTTGGACTGATGTACTTGGCTCAATCCTTCCTTTTTTGGTTTGAGCAATCTCGAGCAATCTCAAGCCCCAAGAATTGGCTCAATAAGCCCAAATCAGTCATTGAGAATGCATGGTTCATTGCATCCTTCAAGGAGGAAATTTCATCCTTTGAATTTCCTGTAATGAGAAGGTCATCAACATACAAAACAATAATCATTAATGAACCATGAATCAGCTTCAAATATACGTTTGGATCTGACTTGCATCAAACAAAATTCAGTGATAGCAGAAAGCTATCAATCTTGGCATACCAAGACCTAGGGACTTGCTTAAGCCCATACAATGACTTCTTTAGCCTGCACAGAAGAGATGGATTAGTAGAAAATAATTGAGGCTACTGCATTTAAATCTCTTCAGTGAGATCTCCATTCAGGAAAGCACACTTCACATCCATGTGATGTACCTCCCACTGCTTCGAAGCTGCAATGGCTAAGACTAGCCTGATGGAGTCCATCTTTTCCACTGGTGCAAAGGTATTATTGTAGTCTATGACATGTACCTGTGAGTAGCCCTTGGCTACCAATATGGACTTGTATTTCAAAGGTGAACCATTAGCAGAAAATTTGGTTTTGTAAACCCACGTACACTGAACTAGCTTCCTCCCTGGGGGAAGATCAGCCAGCTCCCAAGTGTTGTTCTTCTGGAGTGAGCTGAACTCTTCTTTCATGGATGTCTGCCATCTTGGATCATGTGCTACATATTCATATGTCTATGGGTCTGATTCAACTATTAGATAGCATTTATCTGCAAATAAAGGGTTTTTCACACACAGATCACTCTCAAACTAAGATCTAGTCCTCCTAGGATCATTAGGATTTCCAGCTAGTTCTCCAGCTGCATGAATGGTCTTTGCTCCCCATTTTGGTCTTGTAGGACTGATAGGATGTACAATTAAATCATCATTATCAGAGATATCAGAATCAGCAACTTCAACTATCTATTCACTTACATTTGATGGTTCTGGTGGTGAAGAGGATTCTCCAACTTCCACTGCTGCTAAAGGCTCTTCTTGGAACTGAACACTCCTTTCATTGAAGGATTTTTTTGTGCTCAAACTGATCAGCTTATACCATTTTGAATCTTCAGAGTACCCAAAAAATAGACACTCTTGGATTTGGGGATTCAAAGCCTTCCTCTTTTGTGTTGGAATTCTAACCCAAGCCCTTGAGCCAAAAATCCTGAAATGGGTCACATCTGGCTTGTTCCGACTCCATGCTTCGAAAGGATTCATACCATCAAGATATTTATGAGGCACCCTATTTTGGATATAGGCTGCACAGTTTATAGCTTCGGCCCAAAACTTTTGTGGCAAAGTCTTAGCCTCCATCATGCATGTTGCCATCTCTTTCAGTGATCTGTTCTTCCTCTCAGCAACACCATTTTTTGGTGGTGTGTAAGGGATAGAATGCTGCATCTGAATACCTGCATCTGCACAATATTGAATGAACTCAGACTTGACATACTCACCACCATTGTCGGATCTGAGGACCTTGAGTTTCCTCCCATATTGGTTTTCAACCAAATCCTTAAAGACTTTGAAGAGGCCAAAAACTTCAGACTTGTGTTTCAGGAAGTAAACCCAGCAATACCTGGAAAAGTCATCTATGAATGTCAATGCATATTTCTTGACTCATTGACATATGAGGAAATGGTCCAGCAACATCACTGTGGATCAACTCAAGAGGTGTAGAGGTTCTCTCATGACTACCTTTCTCAAATTTATGCTCTACGTGTTTTCCTAAGATGCAACCTTGACAGACTCCTTTGGAAAACTTAATATTTGGTAACCCTATGACCATTTATTTTTCACTAAGATCAGAAAGATACTTGTAATTGAGGTGGCCAAATATTTCATGCCAAATCTTGCTTGCCTCATTAACATGAATCAGAAGAGCAGAGGGGTTTGAGTAGGGTAGGAAGTGTGAGAACATGTATACCTTCGAAGTGTGATTTCCAACTCCTTTTGCAATGACTTTACCACTTGAGATCTTTGTGATATCAACTTCATCAGGGGAGATATGACCTTCCTTGGAGACCCTGTGTTGGTCATATGATACACTGATAAGAGGTTAGAGGCAAGACCTAGAACATACAATACATTGCTGAACTTACCATGGTCAAGATCAATCCTCCCTTTGCCCAAAATTTCAGTGAGAGAGTCATCTCCGAGTACAATTGGTGGACCTTTCAACATGTCAAGTGAGGCGAATGCCTCCTTGGTCAAAACCATATGTCTTGAAGCTCCAGAATCAATGATGAAACTAGGTGAACTTGATGTCCCAGCAACCAATGCATGAACTCTCTCTCTGTCTTCTGAATTTGATCCTCCTTCCCTCTTCTTTGAGATATCAGGAAGGGAGATGCCATTCTTCCCTAGGAGTTGGATCAGCATGTCAATTTTCTTCTTCATTCAGGAGCTTTCAAGATGATTTCCCTTACTGTAGTATGCACACTTGCTCATTTCTCCTTTGTTCTTCTTCTTCTGGGGGTTCTTCTTGGAACCTTGGGGCTCCTCTAGAGACTTGTTCTTGTCTCTCTTTTGCTCAGGTGGCTTCTTAGATTTCTTCTTTCTTTTTGAATCCACCCTCAAATCTCCAACAACTAGAGATTGGTCTTTGGAAGGTTTGATGGTGCCCATCATCACCAATTTATCTTATTCTTTTGTGAGAGATTCCATGAAATATGCAAGCCTAGGCATTTTCCAGGCTCGAGCTCTCAACTTTGTGGCATGGAAGGTCGAGACAAACACTTAATAGTTAGGGCCAAGCTTTGAGAGTATGGCCAAAACTAGTTGCTCCTCCTTCTTTTCGATCACACACTGTTTTAGCTGCAAAACAAGGGATTTGAACTTGGAAAAATAGAGTTGCAGGGATTCAAAGCTATTGGGACTCAGGGAGTTCAATTCATTTTCAATTTGATGTCCCCTCATCTCATCTGTCTTACCAAAAAGCTCAACAAGCTTCTCCCATACTTCATTTGGTGATGTTAATCCATCAATATGGAAAAGGAGGTCTCTGGATATGCTCAGACATAGGAGACCATAGGCCTCATCCCTCCTGTTGTGCCATTTAATTTTCTCTGTAGATTCATTGGGATCTGCTTCTGTTGCCATAGCCACTCTATAAAGGAATTTTTCTCTCAACAGTATCTCCATCTCTTCTTTCCATTCAAATAATTTAAATGGAGTCAAGATGATCTTCTGAGATTGATCCATAGCTCAGAAATTGTCCCTTCATTTAGCAGAATTCTCCCAGTCAATGATGTTGAACCTGCAATAACAAATTGGAAGGAGAGAAATTGATATACAAAGGCTCTGATACCATGTGGAAATTGAACACAGGTGTTAGAACAATTACACTCACAAAAATTTTCAATTACACATGCAAATTACACACAAAGGAGACTGAATATGGAGCAGAATACTAATCTGTATTGAATAAGTGTACAATAGCCAAGCTTATGAAATTATAGGCTACCACAATAAATAATTACATGAGATATTTGAATGCATAAAGATGCCATTCGAATTTGGTCAAAAGCAAGCTTACTAAATCTAAGCAAATCCCCCATAGGTGCATAAAGCAGTTTCCAAATCTATCTAGGAGCTCACGAATTGGTAAAATCAATTAGGAAAGCTAATAGATGATGGAAGGACAACTCATACATGCTTTTATTAGGAGAAAAGAGTGGAGGATGATGAGGAAAAAAAACAAGTTAACTTCACCTAGTCAAACTTTTCCAATTGCCTTAAAAATCAGAAAAAGCAGGCAATAAAGCAGAAAAAGTAAACATGCGCTAGGAAGGCCATGAATAAATAAAATTTGATTCCAAGTGGTTTCCCAAGCACTGCATGACTCAAATTTAGCAAGTTTGACCACTTTAGATGTGTGGAGGACAACTTGTACAAGGTGGAATATGGAAACTAGGAAAATAAGACAAAATTTGGATTAATTAATGTCTAAGGTAGCTAACTATGGGTTGATTATTCTAACATGTGTAGCACAGCAACCCGTGTATAGGAGTAAAATTTTTCAAAAAAAGAAAAATTATAAAGGCCTACAAAACACCGCTACAAGTCCAAACCAAGACAAAACACCACACACTGAGTCAAAGCAAAGACTTGGCAAGGATCTATAGGACTAACCCAGAGCAGGCTGGGCTCCCCAGGGGAGTCATCAGTTCTGTTGTTTAGGATTAAACACCCTTGTAACCTAGGGTCTAGGGGTTACCAACTTACTACTAACCTTGCAGACAATCAACTTTGATAGAGTACATAAAGGAAATAGGAATAAATTCTTGACTCACCTGATTACCGATGGTTGATCCAAGCTTGATCTTCTTCCACTCTACTTCTCTCCAAAGCTTCTAGGGATGCACCTCCTTCACCTACAAAGAGCAAATTCTCCAAGTACAATCTTATACATGTATATATGAGAGGTTAGATAAATAATATATCTAGTGCATAATCGAATATATTCATCAACCATAATACATGAAAGAGACTCAACACAATATTGGAAGAATAATTCTCTTTATTAGCAATCAGTGAATGAGATAAGAGTACAATCCAACTTCCGAGACAAGGAATCCTATGCAACCAAAGGACTCTGAATTCTGCTGCTCCAAGACTTTTGAAGATATACCACCAGCATAACTTTGCTCTCCAAACTTGATTGATTAATGCCCTCCTCAAGGCCTATATTTATACTTTGGGAAATAAAGTGGTTTCAAAGGTTGAGGAGGTTGAAACAGTTAGGATAGTTAATGATTAGCACCCAACTAATCTCCATTAATCGTGATTTATATTTTTTAATGTTGAATCAAGATGTACGCAACTATTGATGTAGGCAACCCATGTATGACACACGAGTTGCTTAAAGGAAACCCATGTATGCTGATGTACGCGGGTTGCAATAGAGATAGTCATGTATAGTACACGAGTTGTCAATGGGAATAGTCACGTACGTATGTGAGTTGCAATGAGGATAGCCACGTACACCATTCAACACTTAGAAAAATAATATGGCAAGCTGGTTCAAGGGTAAATGCATCTCATGTCATGCCCATCTATAGTGTTTTCGCAAACTTCAATCCTAAGATGTACTTTTGTGTACCAACATAAGGAATGTCGATACTAAGATGGAGAAGTGCCATTTGGGTTGATAATAAGGGCTATTGCCATTATCTGAATGGAGGAACCTGGTCAGTTACCAGGAACCCTCAGTCTAGGACTGAGTGCCTTTCTAACGAGTCAAGGTTAGATGTAAGTGCTATGCCTTTTCACAGATGATAGTAGCTGTGTACTATCATGCTAGTGGATGTAAATGCTGTGCCTTTTCATAAATGATAGTAGCTGTGTAATATCATGTTGGTGAATGTGAGTGTTGTGCCTTTCTGACGAGTCAAGGTTAGATGTGAGTGTTGTGCCTTTTCACAGATGATAGTAGTTGAGTGCTGTCATGCTGTGCCTTTCTGACATGATGTTGGATGTGTTCTTCTCATGGTTAGATGTGAGTGCTAGCCATTTTAACTTAGGGTCAGATATAAGGGCTGAAGAAGACCTACAAGGAGGCTAGGCCTACAACCAGCATGAAAAAGGGTTGACTCTATAGAACTTCCTGTGACAAGAAGAATCATGAGATAGCACCTATGATGATGACCCAGTGATGATCCAGATTGAGTGATGATTCAGATGTAGTGATGATGTCTTCGAGATGATCCAGATCAGGTGATGATATAGATCCAGTAGTGATGATCCAGATCTAGTGATGATCCAGACCTAGTGATGATGATCAAGATCGAGTGATGATCTAGATCCAAGATGAAGATGACTTGAAGATGCAGCTAACGAGATGATCCAAAAGAAGAAGACCAGTGCTCACAAATTGTGTTGAGAGAATACCTTCCTAGTTAAGAGGGAGTGTTGATGTATATGTAACTTTGGAATGTATTCACTTGTATATTTCATATATTGTACCCCGATGTTTATTCTGAGAAGTATCTGTGATGTAATTGAGTCATGTCATGCCCCAATGTTCCTATTATGAGGTTCTATAATGTAAAAAAGTCATGTCAATTCATTGTGGGTGACCCTCCTATTGATCAAGGGTTAAAGTCCACGTAGTTTCGGGGAACTAGGGTTATTAGAATCTCCTAGAGTAGTCGGCCCTAGTAGGTTATTGTCAAGTTAGGAATTAGTATAAATAGAGACTGAGCATCTCTATTTATCACACACTCACTCACACTCAGCTGTAGTGCATAGCTGAGGAAGAAGAAGACACTGGGGCTAGGAAGAAAGAGGCTACCGCTATCGAGAGATCATCTTATTGTTTTGGGGTTTTACTTTTGGTGTTGATTCTATCTTTGAGGAAGTTGCAGGGTTTTCTCCATTTATGATTTCCCTAAGGAAAAACATTATGTTTTTGTCTCTTGTGTTTGAATTTTGTACTTATTATTCTTGAAGTTAAAGATCCTAACATAATGCTAGCTTGAATGATAAATTCTAACAAAGTACTCAAACTTCATTCTAGACATTTCTAGCATAGAATCACATCAGGGATGATTACATCCAAGGATAACCTATGAGCTTCACCAAGACCTATTACATCTGAGGAAAACATACAGGACCGTTTATGTCTGAGCAACCTATGAGGTTCACCAACATTTTATGCTCAGACAACCTATCTCACCGACTATGCTAGAACTACCTCTTTCGAGAGATCTTGATCTGGATCACAAAATGGAGCTTCACTTCTCCTCTCTCCCAAGTAGTCGAGCAAGTGGAAACATATTTTTCCTCAGCTGTACTTAGTGCCATGCAGGACTCCTTCCTGCTAAAACAAGAGACCACACCTGATCCCATACTGAAGCAACACTCCAATGTGCTCTTGCTATCAATGGCACTTCCCAATTCAAATCCACATAACCCTCAAGGTTAATCTTATGATTTGTATCATACTTGAGCCCATACTCAACTGTACCCTTTAGGTACCTCAAAATATTCTTTGCAGTAATCAGGAGAACATGTCTCAAATCTGTTAGCAACTGGCTCAATGCGTTCACAACAAAGCAAATATATGGTCTTGTATTCGTTAGGTACATCAATGACCCAATCATCTAACGATACATCATAGCATCAACTGTCTCTGATGAAGCAACACTCAATAGCTTCAAGTTCGATGTCATAAGTGTGGTCATGGCCTTGCAGTCCATCATCCTGAACCTCTTCAGGATATCCACTGCATACTTCCCTTGTCCTGGGGAAATTCCATCCACATTCTGCCACACCTTCATGTCTAGAAAGTAGTGCATCATACGCAAGTCCTTCATCTCAAACTCAGTAGCAAGTATCCTTCTTGCAACTTTAATGAGTTCCTCTTTTCTGTCAGGAACAAGTCATTGACATATAATAGGAGCATCACTGGTCTTCAACCTTGAAGTAAAGGTTGGAATTCGCTTTACTCTTAGTAAATCCTAGAGCCATCAGTAATCTATCCATCCTATTGTACCATGTCGAACCTTGGGATATTCTACAGTCACTCCCTCTGAAGCGGAGCATCATTCTCCCTCTGCCTTTCGTACTCTATGCATTGAAACATTATGTACTAGAGTGACAAGTAGCTTCCTCTACTAATAATGTTTTATGTATCCATCTAGGGTCATTGGATACCAAGATCCTCTATCTTGAAAATGTTCTCCTCACACCCATCTGTGAGCTTGTCATCCTCTATAATATTTTCATCTTCAACCTTGTAGCAAAGGTTAATATCTTCATCACTCTAAGTGATCTTCAAGATCCTCATGTATGTGTTATCCCATGGGTGTCTTCTGATCTTGTACAAGGATTTCTTCAATTCGCATAGATGAGTTTGTCTATCATGTATCTTAACTTCAAGTGGATGCAAATGTCTCTTCATAGTCTATGCCTTCTTTCCATGAGAAGCCTCATGCTATGAATCTTTCCTTGTATCCCACGATGTTGCCATCTATTGCATTTTGGATCTTGCAAATCCACTGTGGACTTCCCTTCAGGTCTCGATACACATCCTAGACATCATTATGCTTGAACTGGTACTCTTCCTCCCTTTCTTCTTGGTTACTTCTTCATAGCTGAATGTTTCTGTATCTATGATGTCACTCAACAGTGTTACTACACTGTGTCTGAGGCCTCTTGAAGTCTCTTCACACTATTCTTCATTTTCATTAGAGGAATTTTGGGGTCTAAAATGGGCCTCCTAAGGAAAATAATAAAATAATAGTTAAAATAATAGAATAATAGTTAAAATAATAAAATAATATTGATTAATTTTGGAGGAAGAAAGCAAAAAACTACTTTTTGTGTTCGTATTTTCGACATATCTCATTGTGTTTTTACTCAAATTTCGATCGGGAGAGCTCGTTGGATGCGAAATCAAATTCCGCATCCAACGAGCTCTCCCGATCGAAATTTGAGTAAAAACACAGAGAGATATGTCAAAAATACGAACAAAAAAAGTAGTTTTTTTTAATGACAAATATGTGAATTCAACCATTATGGTTGACTTATTTTATTGAAATTCTATTGGTTCTTGAATTCCAACTCACAAAAACTTATTTTGGCACGTTTTCTTATAAGGCCCATTTTAGACCCCAAATTTCCTCTAATGATATTATTTCTTGAACTATCGTCACTTGTTCTTTAGAATGAGTCTTGTCCTTCTTTCCTTCTAGGTGATTGTACACAATCTTTCCTACAATTCAAATGCACCAGTTGTATGGTTAGAAGAATTTCATAAGGAATATTCACAATGAAAATTCTTATGCATAAATATATAATCATGAAACTATTTTAGCCAATACAATATTCATCCATATCTCGCAGAAAATCTCTAGATGCCTTCCATCTCTACCATGAAATCATTGAGATTGTGCACTAATCCAATATGTCAGCAAAGAGATTTCATTGTAGATAAGTATCAATGGAGAGTTGTATAGCACCATGAGCTACTTACCCATCACATGCATATTAGTAGTATAATTTCATTAATGCAAACATTCTATCATGCATGATACATCAACTAAATATAAACAAATGCATAACAAAACAATATCAGGAAATGACAATTGAATACTTATCTTTATTTGTTTCTTGGGTAGACTCATTCTTTCAGCTTTATCATATTTTTCATTTATAATAGAATCATTTCTTATCCAAATGCTAAGATGGATAAGAGGTTCTTCAAGAATTGAGTCCTCTGTATTCCTCATCGCTTGAGGGATCTTCGTTAGATATTCAATTTCTTCCATATTCTCTTTCTCTTATTATGAGTCGAGCGTCCTCTTGTGTGCACTCTTCCCAGAGTCTTCTGAAAGTATTCACTTCCTTCTGGAACACATTCCTCGAATGAATCCCATGATCCTGAGAGGCCATTCAAGGTGGTTACCACAACTTCTGAATTCTCTACTTCTTCATCCACTGGTTCAAGTTGTTCTTTGATTTGAGAGACCCTTCTAAAGTATTATTGTATGTTCTCTGCATTCTGGATATATCAATTCTCCTTTTTTTATCCCAAGATATAGCAATTCTCCCTAGGTGTCCTATTTAGGGATGAATCCTAGAAGAGGATGGAACCCTGATTTGGAGGAATTGTATCTCCAAGAATATAGTGCATCTAAGGATTAAATTTTTACATAGGGTACATCAAGATTTTATATTTGTCCTGTGAAATTTTTGGCTCCTGAGACTTATTCAATCGCGAGATATAGTGAATGTACCAAAACTACCCGTTTTAGTATTTTATGGTTTTTTAGGCTCGGGGTCAAACTAGGGTTTAACTTTCCCAGAGTTTTACTCAACCAAAAACTTTGAACTTGGTATCTAAACTTTGATTTTGATGAGGATATCAATCATATGCTGGGATCACTCAAAAATTCATCTTCTGTAAAAAGCCTAATTTCCCATAGCAAAAACTGAAAATGCCCAGAATCAAATTCTGCTTCGACTGAAAGATGTGCCCTTCAATGGATAGTCATCTTAACCTCCTTTTGTTGATGGATTGTGGAGAGAGAACCAAAAAGTAAGAATCCTTAACTTCTACGGTTACATAGTTTCTTCTTCTCAGGTTAGCTCTAATACCATGTTAGATTTTAATGATTTAAGCAATATGATCTTAGGATCTTATCTAAGAGAATAACATGCACATCAATAATCACAAGAGACAAGAGACACAAATAATTTTCTTCGGGGAAGCCATAAAGAAGAAAACCTCACAACTTCCTGAGAGACAGAATGAGCACCAGTAGAAAAATTAAAACCCGAAAACATATAGATGATCTCTGACAATTGATCTCTTTCACTTGTGCCAACATTTCCTCTCACACTCATGTGCCCCATTTGAGTGAGTGTGAATCAAATAGAGACTCTCACTGTCTATTTATACTAATTTCTGAATTGACAATTACTTACCAAGGCCAACATCTCTAGAAGAGTCTAATAACCCTAGTGCCCCTCAAGTGTGGAAACTTTGCTCTTCTAATCAACAAGAAGGGATAACCTCAACTCAATTGTGGGGACTAATTCCTTGACTTACAATAGAGGGTTAACCTCATTGTCTTTACATGACTTTATTAGATTAATGACTCTCGCGATTGGAGCATGGGGTATAATGAAATACAATATATAAAATATACAAGTGAATACATTCCAAAGTTACAAATACATCAACATTGGTTATACCCGATACATTTTTTTTTTGGAAGAAACGTGTAGGCATCCTTTCATCTTTTGTGAGATCTGAGGGGTTTTTAAGGTGGACGTTTCCATCGAAAAGGGGTTGGGAAAAAATATATTAGAGGATGGCTTACGGATTTTCTTCTACGCATGGCATAAGTGGTTTAATGGTATGTATCTTTTTTTTTGTATAGATCAGATCTTGGTTTGGATCTGCATTGGATTTGGTATGAATCAAAACCTCAATTTTTTTGTGTACGCTAGGATAAACAAATATGTATTTGTTTTTAATAGCACAGATCATGTTTATGCTCGCGGTTTGATTTTGAATCCTACTCTCTACTTTGTGGATCGAGATCTATAGATATGGTGCATTTTAAACCCTGTGTGAATCCAATTTGGATAGAATGCCTTTGATTTTGGTTTTAATAAATCGATTTCCATACATATCGTGTTTTACAGTAATGTATAGACTTCCTGTATTTTTTGATTGGATTTTCGTAAGGGTTGTTTTTTTATAAAATTCCTGCGATGAATCTAGATCTGGTAATGTATGCATGCGTTTTGTTTTTTTTTTCTATATATCTCGGTTTCCTTTCTTTTTCATTGACTAATTCCGATCTGATATCATAATCCTTGATTGTTTGACTGTGTTGAGCCATTCATATCTGAGCCTTCAATGATTGACTGTGTATTTGATGCCTGCGATTTCCCTACCAAGATATCGGGTGATCTGAGTGACCTACGATTTGATTGGTATACTTGCGTTTTATTAAATCCATTTTGGTTGTTTTCTAAGTTTGGATTAGATATACATACATATAACTCAAATCCAGCATTATCGCTGAGATAATATTTCTATACCTGCGTTCTTTATTTTTACCAGTGATTTGATTTCTTATTTTATATACCTACGATTTTTATTTATTCCCATTAATTGCTTCATGGGCTGAACTCGATCCGTGATCAGGTGAAGATTTACCTTAACTGCATTTGTATTGATTCCATATCATAGATCGGAACTTGTTTATATTTTCGTTATGCTCTTGGTTTCTTGTTCCTATCCTATCCTCCCCACCGATTATGTCGTCGTATCGTTGGCTTTGTTGTAGATGGATTGTTCAAATATCAAGAAAGACAACCTTTCTTTACTTTATTTAGTTAGATTCCTGGAAAAACTGATATATATATAGTGGTATTAGTTATAAGAAAGGAAGCAGTGAGTTAGCTGATGCATGGATTCCACCTGCTGACTGATGTGTCAGGAATTTAACCCATTGACCACCAACCAGAACCTATGATTGTGCACTGTGGCGACGTATCTAATAGACGATTCAATTCCATTATATTAAGGGGTAGAGAGTAAATAATTATTCGGGTAGGATTTATTAATTTTCAATGTGATAATATGAACAATCTTGAATATGGGGAACATTCAAGTCGAGTCACGTAAAAATGACACTAAGTCGTTTTTTATTTTAGATAAAAAGGTTCAACCAATTTTGATGAGATAAATATATGTGTTTCCATTTTATACCTTTGATAAAGGTATTCCCTTTATTTAAAAGGTATTCCCTTTATTTAAAAGGTGCACTTTTTCTACATGTTCCATATGTACCATTATATATATTAAGAACATATATATTTGATTTTTCATACGAGAAGATTATCATAATCAACTCCTGATTACGAGAAAAGATAAACATTAAGTTTTAGAAAAACAAAATGGACATTGGGGTTACACGAAAGGATACTAATGCAAGTTATTGAAGACTTACTATAATGGTGAACCTTTCATATTATCTTACCTTCTTATGTTTAGGGTAATGTAACATCCCGACTTTTGACCTAACACTCATGGACACAAGCCCCATTGATTATGATGTTACTTTGATGTTTTATTCGGTATATTGGGTCTAGAACCCCACTGCATATGAACATGATGATTTGTTTGATATATTGGGCGTAAGATAATTACATATGTTTTATGTATGATTTTATGTGTTGGGTGTGGACCCTGAAGCACATGATTGATGAAATGTTTTGTGTTGAGCGAGGAGATCTAGAGCACATGAGTATTTGAATGTTTGTGTTGAGCGAGAAGCTCTATAGCACATGAGTGTTTATGTTGTGTTGAGCGAGAAGCTCTAGAGCACATGAGTTTTTATGTTGTGTTGAGCGAGAAGATCTAGAACACATGAGTTATGAAAACCTTTGTGTTGAACACAAAGCTCTAAAGCACATGGAAAAGATAAATTGGAAGTTTTGGGCATAAGCCCTGGAGCCTTCCAAGTGGATGTTGAGCATAAGCTCTGGAACATCGAATCCTTAGCCATTGTATCCCTAGGTGTATCCTACAAGTACATCATAACATTAGTGTTGAGCAAGGAGCTCTGGAATTACACTAAGTTTGTAACTCTCAGTTTTTAGTGTTGAGTATGGGCTCTGGATAAGCGCCAAGAGTTACTGAAAATAATTAATTATGTTGATTAAAAACGACTCGAGTAAAATGTTGATCTCATCTGACTAAATTATAAGTGATTAAATGAAATTTTGAATTTTTGTATCTCATTCAAGTACTGAAGAACTACTATGTTATACGAGGAAATCCAACATACAAGGATGTTTAGAGTTTCCTATCATAGTAGACCTAACCACCTACCTGGCGGCCTTAATGAAGAAAGTGTCATAAGTTTAGGGATCATGTTATATGATACGTAAAGACAAATGTTAACAAATAATATATATAAGTATATATTTTATATATGGCATGTATAAAGAGTAAGCATAGTAATAATATTATAGTATAATAAATGAAGAAAAGCTCCATCTATTATTATTATTATTATTATTATTTAAAAATAATTAAATAATATAATACCTACAAGAGTCCAAATAGGAACTAGTTAAAAGTTCATAAGTTAAAAAATTAAACATTCGTAAATTAAATAAAAAGGTTAAATCAAGAAATCAAATGATTTTTTATTTAACTACCCCTTTGACTAAAAAATACGCCTATAAAGACAGAAGCCAAAGAGAGGCATGGGGATCTTCCATCTTTTTGGAGATTCATTATTCTTCCTAATCATTCTCAAGACAATAAAACCCTAACTTAAACCCATTAAAGCCTTTGTTAATGTTAAGCAAATAACAACGACAATTAGCAGTAGGGTAAAACCCACAGCCACATCCTCATAAAACTAAATACACAAGTAAGAATTAAAAGCACGATTTCAACATTTCATTCATCCATTACACAATCGTTGCTCTAATGGCGGGAATGCCATTTCCATCTATGGAAACGCTCACAAGGCCAAAATTAACAATGTTAACAATCTATACTAAGAACCGAAAATAAGAAATACAAATCTACACAGATTCAACTAGCGCCTAAATAAAGAATTGTAACCACAATAACCACACTATGTGTCACGTCCCCATGCCTCCGATCGGCGAAGAGGACGTGACTACAAGCTTCAAACACACGGGCTAAGAGCCCCATGAACATGTACATGAATAAAATTGCTAAAACCAGAATGCTTAAACATACACACATGAACATTTATCATGCACAGATGCATTCATCTTTCAGACACAGTGGAAACATCATACATTTAAGCCAACATTCATTTAACAGGTTCATCATTTTCATTAATAGAATTTACAGTTGCAGAAGTAAAATGGATAGATCACTTATCTTATGGAAACTTCGCTCCACAACCAGCTACGTCGCTGCAATGTTCCACCCAACCATAGGCCAGCGTGCTCCTTAATCTCTCAGCAGCGCTGCCACCCCCGAGCTGGGCATGATTCTCCAAGGAATAAGGGAACTAGTAGGCTTACACATAGCCAGGGATATACACAGCACAGCCAAGCCAACACAGTTGGGTTTATCAGGCCATCAAGGAGCTGGAGAAGGCAAATTGCTAAGCTGGTGAGCTCATTACAGAGCTAAGAACACCTACACCAGAACTAGCCTGACCTCTAAGACATCCAAACACACCCAACACCGGGAATCAATCCCTTCTCTGCTACACAGTCCCTCAGGCCCTGTATTCCTTTCTAGTGCTATTCAGGGGTGATGGAGAAGAAGGCCAGCCCTCTAGCTCTATCTGCGTGGTTTCCAGCCACCAGGTTTATCAAGCAAATCTAATCCAACATCCCTGCTCCTCTCACAATCCGAAGACCAACTATTGCACTCGGCAATTAATTTAGCTGTCACAGCTTAAACAGGGAAAGCAAAATCCTGAATCGTTCTTGGCCCTATCGTGGCCAAAACGATTCCCAAACGAATTATAACAGCCCCCAAACATAACAATAGACACAACTCACAACATCGGAAAGAAACAGTCCCAAAAGAGAAACGTAACAGCATACATTACCAGCGACGTGGAGAAACAGCAACCTGTTGTGGGCAACGAAGTCACTGGAAGAAATTACACAGACCATGTGGGGAAGGAATTTACAATCTCCTGACCTGTGTGTGAGGAACAAAAATGTAGATCCCACAAATCAACCCGTGAGGAAAGGTTCCGCCCACACCATTCACAAATCCGCAGAAGATAACCGCGTGGGTAAAACCTAGGAAAAATTCCTGTGTGTAAAAACAATGAGCAGATATATGAGAAGTGCGTGAGGGTGAACAGCTATAGGGAGGACGCGAAATTGCAGTGCGCGGGTGTTCAACAACTCATGGAGAGGAAGAAAATGTCTATGTGAGACCAAAACCACCTAGAGCCTGTGCGTGAGGAGAAACAGACAAAATCGTGGTGAGGGTGGAATTGCCTGCGTGAGTGAAGTCCACAGGGGTGGAGTGTGCGTGTGGGTGAGGACTGATGGTCCTGCCACACCCATTCCTAGACAATAACTGCCTCAACTACCAGCAGATATTCTTAATGAAGGTGGTGGGAAATAAGACAAGGGAAGAGGACACATGGGTTTTCTCTCATTGGCCAAGGTTTTACAATTTCCCCACCCTTATCCTTGTGAAAATCATGCCCCTTTCTCATTTTAGTTTTCATGATCGTAGCTGGTCGGGTTCATTTAATTAATTATAGATGCATATTTACATGATGACCAACATAATATATGCCGCATGCCCCGATATACCATCGGTGACAATTCAAATCCAAAACATAACATAACCGATCAATGGTGGGGTCTTGGACTTTAGGTCCACACCATGATCATTACAATATATATATACATCATATACATCTAATGTAACGAGGTCAAAACCGGGGCATTACATTCCCCTCCCCCTTCAATAGCACTGTCCTCAGTGCTTTACAAAATTTGAACAAAATGCTACACTGGTATCGCCTCAGTGTTCCACAGAATTGAACAAAAATGGATGTGCCAATTGCATGGCATCCTCCAGCTCCCATGTAGCCTCTTCAGGTCTGAAGTGCTCCCATTGCACCTTTACCTGCCCTATGGCTCAGTTCCAAAGCATGGTGACCTTCCTGTCGAGGATGCGCATTGGCTCAATTCGGAACTCTCCCTCGGGTTTCACCTGAATCACATCCCAATTTATCACATGGTTAGGATCATGTACATACCTTTTAAGCAAAGAAACATGAAAAACATCATGAGCCCTAGTGCTAGTAGGCAATGCAAGTCTATATGCAACTGGCCCTATTCTTTCAAGCACTTCAAACGACCCACAATATATTGGTGACAACTTGGCACAACTTCCAAGTTTCAAGGAACTCTTCATTGCCCTCACTTTGAGGTAAACATGATCCCCAATACTGAACTCCCTGTTCACCCTATGCTTATCTGCATAGCTTTTCTGTCTATCCTATGCTACTTTCAGCTTCTGTCTGATCCTTACAACCTCTTGCTCCATTTCATTGAGCAACTCTGGTCCAAGCACAATCCTGTTCACTGGGTTATCCCAAGTCACTGGTGTTCTACACCTTCTTCCACACAAAGCCTCATATGGACTCATCCCCAAGGATGCTTGATGTCCATTGTTATAAGCAAACTCTACCAAGTGTAAGTAATCTTCCCACTTGGTTGGTTTGTCCATTACGTACATGCGAAGCATATCTTCAAGCACCTGATTAACTCTCTCGGTATGTCCATCTATCTGAGGATGGTATGCAGTGCTGAAGTTTAGCTTTGTACCCAGATCTGCAAACAACCCCTTCCAAAAGTTGGAAGTGAACTTGACATCTCTATCAGAAACTATTGCCTTCGGCAATCCATGCAATTTGAATATCTCCTTCATGAAGATCTTTGCAACGTCGCCAGTCTCATATGTAGACTTAACTGGTATAAAATGTGCTGCCTTCGTCAACTTGTCTATCACAACCATGATGGAATCATGTTGTCTCCAAGTCATCGGCAATCCTGTAATAAAATCCATGGAAATAACTTCCCATTTCCATTCAGGAACTGGCAAAGGCTACAACAATCCTGCTGGATGTTGATGCTCAACCTTTACCTATTGACATTTCATGCACCTTGAAATGTACTCAGCCATATCCTTTTTCATACCTGGCCAAAAGTACTGCTTTCTAGCTGTAGCAATTGTCTTCTGATATCCTGGGTGACCAGAATATGGAGCTTGATAGATTTCATCCATAACAACTCTCATCAAATCTGCTACATTCGGGATATAAATTCTACCTTTATAAGTAAGAATTCCATCTTCTTCCAATTTATATCCCTCATACCTCTTCTCAAGACTTTGTTGCTGCAATTTGTCTTTTACCTGCTCATACAATTCATCTCCAGCAACATGACCAACAACCTGCTGCCTCAAATCCGATTGGCAAATACTAAGAGATGCCACATGCATTTCTTACACCTTCCTACTGAGCGCATCAGCTACCTTATTCTCTTTTCCTTTTATGTGCTTGATCTCAAAATCAAACTCACATAAAAATTCCAGCCATCTTGCTTGCCTAGCATTCAGAGTAGGCTGATCGAACAAATACTTCAATCCACAGTGATCTGTTCTGAGCTCAAATCTTCTGCCCATCAAGTAATGTCTCCACATCTTGAGAGCATGTACTATGGCTGCAAGCTCTAGGTCATGAGTGGCATAGTTCTTCTCATGCTCCTTCAGCTTTCTTGACTCATAACATATCACGTGGTTTTCTTGCATAAGGACTCCTCCAATCCCTTGTCTGTATGCATCGGTACACACCACAAAATCTTTCTCAGGGTCTGCAATATTCAACACTGGTGCACTGGTGAGAAGATTCTTCAACCACTGGAAGCTTTCTTCACACCTCGAAGTCCATTCGAACTTCATCCCCTTCTTTTGCAAAGAAGTGATTGCATGTGCAACTTTGGAGAATCCCTCAATGAATCTCCTGTAATATCCTGCAAGTCCCATGAAAGATCTTACATCTGTCACATTTCTTGGAGTAGGCCAATTCATAATGGCTTCAATCTTTTCAGGTCCATAGATATACCCTCCTCTGAGATAATGTGACCCAAATACTGAATTCTATCTCTATAGAAATCACACTTGCTCAATTTCGCATACAACTGATGCTCCCTGAGCAAATTCAATGTCAATCTCAAATGATCTTCATGCTCTTCCTCATTCTTAGAATAAACAAGAATGTCATCAAGGAAAACAAGAACAAACTTGTCGAAATACCTGCTGAAGACGCTATTCATAAGGCACATAAATGTAGCTGGTGCATTTGTGAGACCAAATGGTACCACTACAAACTCATAATGCCCATACCTTGTCCTGAAGGATGTCTTATGAATGTCTTCATCCTTGATCCTTACCTGATGGTAACCAGATCTCAAGTCAATTTTGGAAAATACCTGTGCTCCTCTCATTTGATCAAAGAGGTCATCAATCCTAGGCAAAAGGATATTTATTCTTCACAGTAACCTTGTTCAACTGTCTGTAATCAACGCATAACCTGAGTGTACCATCTTTCTTCTTGACAAAGAGAACTGGTGCTCCCCAAGGAGACACACTCGATCAGATATACCTCTTTTCCAACAACTCTTGTAGTTGCATCTTCAATTCTAGCATCTCTGGTGTACTCATCCTGTAGGGTGCCTTGGACACTAGTGCCGCTTTTGGCACAAGTTCAATAGTGAAATCGATGTCCCTCTTTGGAGGAAGCCCTGGAATCTCATCAGGAAACACATCCCTGAATTCCTACAACACCTGATAGTCCTCCAACCTAGGAGCTTCATCTCTCGATGACTCCAAAATATGACCTGCATACAGCTGGCAACCCTTCCTACAGAACTTCTTTAACTGCATAGTTGAAACTTGCCTTACTGAAATCACCTTTGGAATGCCTTTCACAACTACTAGGTTTCCTTCTTCATTCAAGCATTCAAAAGTCTTATTGTAGCAATCAAGCTTCACCCTGTGAGCTTCTAACCAATCGATTCCAATGAGAACATCATAGGAACCAAGCGGTAGAACATTCAGATCTACACGAGTGACCAATCCATTCATGACCAATGGACATTTCTCTACCACTTCACTGACATTTCTCTTAGTTCCAGTGGCTAGCTGAACTAACCAAGACTACCTATGATTTACTTTCTTAAAGGCACAAATATCCACTACTCTAGGAGTAATGTAACTGTGAGTAGAACCAGGGTCAATCAAAATAGAAACAGATTGCTCAGCAATCTTACCTGCTACTTCAACCATAGCTGACTGGTGATCTACTTAACGGTCTTCTAGTGCTGCATAGATCCTTGGAACCACCCTTGCTACTTGACCTACTATTTCTGCTTCTTGCATGTTATAAACTGGCCTTGCACTCTCATTCTCGAGTGGACAATTTCTACGCATGTGGGGTCCTCCACATTTCCAACATTGAAGTGGCCCTCTATTCTGTTGTGGATCTTTAGGCTTTTCTCCAGTCACTCCAACTGGCTTACTCGCAGCTTGAGATGGCTGCTTCTGCTGATTCCTGAAGCTAGAAGGTTTGAAACCTTTCTTTCTTTGGTCAAACTTCTCGTTCTTCTTGTCCTTCCATGCCTTATGGTAATCCGGCTTACCTTTGCTTTGCTCATAGCAATACTTAGCCTTTCTTATCGCTTCTTCAAGATTTCTAGGTTCATAGAACTCAATTCTATCTTTGTAAGACTGAGGTAATCCACTCAGAAAACGCTGGACCTTCACTTTTTCATATCTGATATACCAGACATACCTCAACAGATCTAAAAACTTATTTGCATACTCTTCCATTGTCTGCTGTCCCGATCTCAACTCATGGAACTCCTTAATCTTGTCATCATAATATCTATCAGAGAGGTACTTCTGCTTGAAATACTTCTTGAACTGTTTCCACTTAAGTGTCCTTTCACTGATTCTCTTTACTTGCTTGAAGTGTTCCCACCAGATGGATGCTCTTCCATTCAGGTTGAATATGGCAACTCTTGCCTTCATGTTTCCTGAATAATCATGCACTTGAAAATACTTCTTAATACCAAGAAGCCAAGCTTCAGCCTCTTGTCTAGTCTTTACCTCACCATCAAACGTAGGAGGTTTAGCTTTCTTGAACTCATCTCGAGAGCGATTCCTATGGTGTCTTTTTCTCTTTCTTTTATGAGAAGAAGAACTGGATTCCTCGCTGGATTCTTTAGAATCAGATGTTCCACTAGAATTTCTTCTCCTTCTCCTAGTACTGCTCTTACTGCCTTCTGGTCTTGCTGTACCTCATCCAGAGTCTATCTTTCTTTGCAAGTCTGTCAAACTCTACAACATAGCAGCATTCAGCTGATGCTGCTCTTTTTGGGCCTTAATCAAGCTTCTCATGGTGGCTGCAACATCGGACGGTGTCTCTTGGAATCTCCTTCCATTAGACTCTATGTCATCATTTCTATTACATAGATTTTCTCCCATGGCATCTTCTACTCACTCATAAAAATCTCGAGCATCATACCCATCATGAGTTCTCATACTGAACCACCACTTGCTTACCAAATGCACTATCTGGAATACTTCCCTTGAAGGTGACTATGACTCTGCAATGTGTTAGTAACACAATAGTTAGATGCATAATATTGATATAAACCAACATTACTTACCTTCTCTTGGAAAATTATAATTCACGAGTTTCCCAAAACATAGAATTTTCTCCATCAAAGAGTGTCTATCAGAGGGGGACGATAGGGGTCAAGGGGGCTTGCCCCCTTGTGGCTTCCCTGTGCCACTTCAGGGCGAGTTGAGGGCAGCACCCTCGTTTTTTTTTTTTTTGTAAATTATTTATTTTCACGCAATCTGACGCATAATATCGCTACCTCTTTCCTGCTTTTCAGCCTCAAAATTTTACTGAAAAACAACTGCAAAATCCCTCTAAAAATAGTCAAAAACTGCTGAGAAATCCCATGGGAAAAACTCAGAATTTTCCTTTCCTTCACATCGGCTATAGGATGTATTTCCACATTGGCTGGCAAATGCCTTTGGCTTTCGCAACGGCAGACACTCCTTTGCTTTCCTCTTTCGATCGGCGCACTTTCTCTTGTGGCGTCGGCAGTCTTTTTTTATCGACCGGCAAATTCCTTCAGCTTCCACAACAGCGGATGGGAAATCATTAATTCTTCTGCAACATCGGAAGTCCTTCAACATCTGAAGCCAAATGGCTTTGGCTTCCGCAACGGCGGACAGGAGGTCACTTTCTCTTCCGCAACTGCGGAAGTCTTTTTACATTGGAAGCCAAATGACTTTGGCTTCCGCTACGGTGGATGAGAATCCGCTTTCTTTTGATTATTTCATCACTTAGACAAATTTTGAAAATTTGTCTTTCTTTGACCGCGTCAGCTGTCAGCAGTCTTTCTTCATCGGAAGCCAAATAACTTTGGCTTCCGCAACATCGGCTCACCAAAGTCTGAATCCTTCCGACGTCCGCTCTTACTTGGAGAAATTTTCAACTTCGGGCGTCGGCTGACTTCTTACATCAGACGCAGAATCGCTTCGCTGTCTGCAATGGCGGATGGGAAAATGTTAAACCTTCCGCTACAGTGGAAGTCAATTCCGCCAATCCTTTCGACTGTTCAAACACTTAGGTGATTTTGAAACTTGCTGCTACTCTGCCGAACAGAGAAGGTAATTCTTCCTTCTGTCACTGCATCTTCTTGGCCCATAGAGGCCCATTGCCGCAACCCAGAGCTCTGATACCATACTGTCACGTCCCCATGCCTCCGACCGGTGAAGAGGACATGAATACAAGCTTCAAACACATGGGCTAAGAGCCCCATGAACATGTACATGAATAAAATTGCTAAAAACAGAATGCTTAAACATACACACATGAACATTTATCATGCACAGATGCAATCATCTTTCAGACACAGCAGAAACATCATACATTTAAGCCAACATTCATTTCACAGCTTCATCATTTTCATTAACAGAATTTATAGTTGCAGAAGTAAAATGGATAGATCACTTATCTTATGGAAACTTCGCTCCGCAACCAGCTACGTCGCTGCAATGTTCCACCCAACCATAGGCCAGTGTGCTCCTTAATCTCTCAGCAGCGCTACCACCCTCGAGCTGGGCATGATTCTCCAAGGAATAAGGGAACTAGCAGGCTTACACATAGCCAGGGATATACACAGCACAGCCAAGCCAACACAGTTGGGTTTATTAGGCCATCAAGGAGCTGGAGAAGGCAAATTGCTAAGCTGGTGAGCTCATTACAGAGCCAAGAACACCTACACCAGAACTAGCCTAACCTCTAAGACATCCAAACACACCCAACATCAGGAATCAGTCCCTTCTCTGCTACACAGTCCCTCAGGCCCTGCATTCCCTTCCAGTGCTATTCAGGGGTGATGGAGAAGAAGTCCAGCCCTCTAGCTCTGTCTGTGTGGTTTCCAGCCACTAGGTTTATCAAGCAAATATAATCCAACATCCCTGCTCCTCTCACAGTCTGAAGACCAACTATTGCACTCGGAAATTACTTTAGCTGTCACAGCTTAAACAGGGAAAGCCAAATCCCGAATCGTTCTTAGCCCTATCGTGGCCAAAACGATTCCCAAATGAATTATAGCATCCCCCAAACGTAACAACAGACACAACTCACAACATGGGAAAGCAATAGTCCCAAAAGAGAAACGTAACAGCATACATTACCAGCGACGTGGAGAAACAGCAACCCATTCTGGGCAACGAAGTCACTGGAAGAAATTACACAGACCATGCTGGGAAGGAATTTACAGTCTCCTGACCTGTGTGTGAGGAACAACAATGTAGAGCCCACAAATCAACCCGTGAGGAAAGGTTCCACCCACACCATTCACAAATCCGCAGAAGAAAACCGCGTGGGTAAAACCCAGGAAAAATTCCTGTGTGTGAAAACAATGAGCAGACATATGGGAAGTGCGTGAGGGTGAACAGCTACAGGGAGGAAGCGAAATTGCAGTGCGTGGGTGTTCAGCAACTCATGGAGAGGAAGAAAATGTCTGCGTGAGACCAAAACCACCCAGAGCCTCTGCGTGAGGAGAAACAGACAAAATCGTGGTGAGAGTGGAATTTCTTGCATGAGTGAAGTCCACAGGGGTGGAGTGTGTGTGTGGGTGAGGACTGACAGTCCTACCACACCCATTCCTAGACAATAACTACCTCAACTGCCAGCAGAGATTCTTAATGAAGGTGGTTGGAAATAAGACAAGGGAAGAGGACACATGGGTTTTCTCTCATTGGCCAAGGTTTTACAATTTCCCCACCCTTATCCTTGTGAAAATCATGCCCCTTTCTCATTTTAGTTGCTGCGATCGTAGCTGGTCGGGTTCATTTAATTAATTATAGATGCATATTTACATGATGACCAACATAATATATGCCACATGCCCCGATATACCATCGGTGACAATTCAAATCCAAAACATAACATAACCAATCAATGGTGGGGTCTTGGCCTTTAGCTCCACACCATGATCATTACAATATATATATACATCATATACATCTAATGTAACGAGGTCAAAACCGGGGCATTACAGTATGCAAATGCAATACAAAATAACCATCATAAACCAATATAAGAATTTACACAGTCATGTATCCAAGGCCTTTCACCATTGTAAGCAAGGTTGTTGTTGCCATTACCAAAACATAAACATTTATACAAATCATGGAGCTTGTAAGTATTCACCATGGCTAAAAATAATGAACAGAGTATTCTTTTACAAAACACAAATAAATTTAGCCCCAACCCGAAGGTGCTAAACCCAAACAAAAACTCCAAGTCATGAACACATCTATGGATGCTTTACATAATTTTTTTTACAGACAACCCCTTTCCAAATCACAGGCATTAAAACCAGACTAAGAATTCAACCAACGATGAGCTTCAAGCTCTATCACGACATCCACATAAGAGAAGGAACAAGTTTTAAACTTGTTACAACAGGTCTTACTTGTAATGGGTATTGTGTTGACCTCAAGGAAAGCCACAACCCACGACCCACACTGCCCAAACCATGCAACCTACAACAAAACCACAGCTATGATGAGGAGTATAAGGAAAACACTGAATTGAACAACATTATAATGCTGGTAAACGATATTGGAATACATACCTTCCAATACACCCAACCTCCAAATATCCGTGCCATAGAGCAGACCAGAGGCAGAGCTCACGCAACCATGTTGCAAATGAACCAAACCATTGTGCTAGTCCAAGCCCTAAGCTTGAGACCCACGTTTCCCCATGCACATTAAATTCTCCACCCTAGCCTCCATTATCAAAAATCAAAACCCAAAGTATTTATTTCAAGTCACCCCACGACGCAGTGCCATCTTTATTCACCATGCAACATATAAATCCTGACATGTGTATCGAATACTTAGGGTATAGCCATAATCCATGGCATATGAAATATGCCATGAAGGGCTATTATTATGTTTACAAACTTATACACAAGGAATTTAATAAACCAAGGACCATGTTATAATATGCCATATACATTGTATACCATGTAAAGGAGAAAGTACAAAAGTAATTAAATCCGTGTCATAAATTCATAAACCATGATAGTAACCAGTACAACATAGGCTACTAACTGAGCCTTGTGCAAAACGATCGTAATAATAATCACCAGGATAGGTCTGTAAGTTTCTTCGCCATCCAAGTAGTATAGATAGTATGTCTTTAACACACCATCATAGTCATTTTTTCATCGTTAAGTGCACCTGCATGCGACAAGGAAAGAAGTGCATTAGTTCAATAAGAACTAAGTAAGCCCTGTATCGGTAAGTAAAAATAGCTACCTTCCAGGTGTTTTTACAAGGGAAACAAGTCCCACCGCTCCACCTCTTGACAATACAAGATAAGTTAGGATTAATCATAAAACAATAATCGAACTTTATAACCAATGAGTAACAATCGAATAACATACATAACTATCGAATTCAGATATTAAACAACATAATGACAACACAACATTTCACTGATAACAACATCAAAACAACATAAGAGAAGGAAGTAAGAACAGCTTACGATAATACAGTGCAGAGAAACAAAGTACGACACATTCCGCATAAGATAAGATAATGTCCAATTCAGGAAGAAAATCACTAGCCTAATAATAAAAAAATTCAAATTTTGGGGACATTACAAGTGGTATCAAAGCCCAGTTTCAACACTAGGAGACCAAATGGGCATACCAAACATTTGTTGCAAGGAAAATAAAGTATGTTTTTAAATTTTGTAAACTAAGAATTTTTTTTCCTATTATTTTAAATTTGCAATTGTAGGATTTTTAAAAAATAGTTTAGATCATGAACACTGAAGAGGACAATAGCCAGCAAGGAAAGTTGAAAAAGGGTCCAAGAAAGAAGGGGAAAACCCACTCATTCCACAAATAGGTCCAAGAAAGAATTTTATCATAAACATGCCAACTTCCCGAGAGAAAAAAGAAAAGAAGAACATACCCCTAAACCTCCAAAAGGAGCTTATCATAGTCTTTCTAGTGACGATTCTCTTTTTCCATGCAAAAAGAAACTAAGAAATGATGACAACCTTGAGGGAGAGTTCTGGAAAATAAAATCCCCAACCTAGGAAGGAGAGATGAACATAGGGGAGAAAGATGAGGAATGGCGTTTAGGTATTATAAAATATTTCTGAGTTCATAACTACTCTAGAAAAATGAAATCCCATCTAGCCATCTATAACTTAAATCGCAAAGCAGCTAGATGGTAGAGAGACTTGAAGCATACCAAGAAAGATGATTTAAGAGAAATACAGTGGAGTAAGTTTAGCAAGATTTTTTAATAAAAATACATGTTGAAAACGTTCTTCAACAAAAAAGTGATGAGTTTCACGAGTTACATATGGGATCCATGATTATGGATACTTTTATTAACATATTTTTGGATCTGTTGCATTATGTACCATACATCAAGGACGACAAACTAAAAATACAAAATTTTTTAGGATGTCTTCTTGCCAACTTTCGAGAGAGGATTGAATTTGACATGCTTAAAATATTTGACACCACCTTACACAAAGATAGGATTTTCCATGAGCATGGATAGCTAGGGCAAGAGAACATTAACAAAAACAGAGATAGGTCTAGGACTTTCTCAGACAACCACAAACCAATTTTTAACCCACCACCGTACATAAAATAGAACAATATTTTTCCAGCCAACATAACTTCAACAAAATGGGGATGAAGCCATATGTACGAGCTGTGAATGCTAACAAGCTAGCAGCAAATGGGGGAGACAATGTTGCCCCACTACAAATTAAATGTTGGAAATTCCAAGGGACTCATTATGCCCAAGACTATAAGAACAATACCAATGGGGTCTTGCACAACTTACAAGAAGAACCAATGGTAAATGACATAGCGGGAACACCACGGATTTATGCATCCTTGAATGGACGAGAGGCAGACCATCAGGCTACCATGGTTGAGATAGAAGTTAAAATATTAAACACTTTTATTTCAATACTGATTGACCTTAGTGCTTTCCCAAGATATGTACCACCTAAAATTGTTGATGTATGTAAACTAAGCAAAGTTAAACATGATAAACCTTGGCCAATTAACCACATGTACCAAAAGAAAAGTTTCGGAAATAGTTAAATATTGTGAAGTAAACCTGAATGGTTTTCCTACTAGAGTGAACCTGAACATCCTACCCTTAGGATCGTATGATGTGCTTATCGGCATGGACTGGTTGGAACAACACCATGTCATGCTTAATTGTTTACACACATGAAGATTCAAGCCATACCTAAGAAATTTTTCGTAAGCCGGATATCTACTTTACAAGCAAAGAAGTCCATTAGGAAAGGCTGCAAACTGTTTGTAGTGAACATCCAAGACATAGAAGCCAAAAGAGAATAGCACATAGACGAATTTCCAGTTATTGTAGACTTCAAGGACATATTTCCTTAGCAAGCCCGAGGATTACCACCGAAACGAGACCTAGACGTTTCCATAGAACTGACACTAGGATCAATTCCAGCTTCAAAATCCCTTTACTGTGTGAGTGCACCTGATTTGGTGGAACTCAAACTGCAGTTGCAAGAGTTGATTGAGAAAGGATATATCTGACCAAGTCTGTCTCCTTGGGGAGCACCGATTCTTTTCGTGAAAAAGAAGGATGGTACGATGCGGATGTGCATCGATTACTGCCAGTTTAACAATATGACTATCAAGAACTGATACCCACTCTCTAGGATCAATGACTTGTTCTATCAAGTAGGAGTACCCAATATATTTTCAAATATTGACCTGGGATTTGAGTACCATCATGTACATATTGACGATGAGGATATTTACAAAACCGCCTTTCATACAAGGTATGACCACTATGAGTTTGTAGTAATGTCGTTTGGGTTGACCAATGCACCCACAAACTTTATGTGCATGATGAAAAGTATATTCAGTAAATATCTGGATAAATTTGTTTTGGTCTTTATAGACGACACATTCTGCATAAGATAAGATAATGTCCAGTTCAGGCAGTAAATGACTAGCCTAATAATTTTTATTTTTTTTCAAATTTTGGGGACATTACAGGTAAGGATTTTACTTAAGGGTTCATAGTTTAACATATTGAGAAAACATGAAGAAATATATGATTGATATGATGGAATCAATTGATTAATAACAAGGAGTGTGATCTACCCCATGTTGAAAATAGTCTACCACTTGTTAAGCTTACCTTAGTGGATTCATTGCCTAGCTCAAGGGTGGATTTAGACAGAAAAACATATGTCAAATGAAGCATATGGTTGGGAGGAAGGTTGTAGACACATTTTGAGTCGCCCAAGAAATTATGTCCGTAATTATGGATAGATAACTTGCTTTGAGTCACAAAAATATTAATTTAAGTAAGGTACATGCTAGTCATTGTTAGAATAGTAGAGTCAAGCTAAACTAGTTAACCTATCTAAGAAACCAACAACATATCATAAAAGATAAGAACAGAAAAAGAAAAGGACAAGAGAAGACTGATATACGTGGTTCACCCTAACGGGTTATCTCCAGAATGTCTTCTCCTATCTTACAAGAGAGCAAAGCAAAAATACCCCAAAGAATATATATGATGTACAATAGTGTCACAATAGTACCACTACTACATCAAGAATGCATGATATGTAGAGACTCACTTGACCCTATTATATACTAAGAGATGAGGAGGAATTACTCGCACATATTGCATGTGGGATAATATAATTCTTCAAAATAACATCTCTTAATACAATACCATGGACAAATACTCTACACAAGTAAATAGACCACCATATAAATATGGGTTAAATGTATTACTCTTTTACATAAGATTGTAGACAAATTCTGACATAATACAAAGACATTATTACCTTCCAAGGAATTTAATATATTCCAACACTCCCCCTTAATAATGGCTAGGAGAAGGGCCCACAGTAACACTGAGGAAGGAAGGAGTTATTATTGCTCCCCTTGATGACAAATTCCTGAAGAACCGAAGCTGAAAAATAAGAACACTTTGGCTGATGGAATTTGACGATGAACAACCACTTCTTACTGAATCATGAAAGTGCACACAAACCAGGTTGTACGATGAAAGACCCAACAAGAAAATGCCGATATCATGTGACATAATCCAATCGCAAGATGCCTAGATCACCACAAGAATCATCACAACTATACATGATAGTTGAAGAACTCTGATATAACATCCGCACCAGTGTACAGATACCTTCTGACGGCTGATACAATAGAACATGTGGCTAACAACACCACAACAATGTACAAAAAAACCCAGATGGCCAATACACATGCGGATAGCAGACATTCTTCCAATCAAGGTGCAATATAAATATCTGTAGAAGACCTTAAACATCGAAGAAACAAGACCCCAATGGTCTATACATTGAAAATGATATCATATAGATGAACATCATGAATTTAGCAGTATAAGATGGTGCTTCATTATTTCTGGGATAAGGTGAAATTCTAAACATAGAACTTATCTGCACAAGAACTTTCAAGATTAAAGCATATAAAGATCATAAAATTGTTCATACAGAAATGAAAATGCTTATATACCAAAGGTTAGCAAACATCATATAAAGGAATGACAACATAATATGATCAAATAAAAGATTAACTTGCTCATTAAGGAAAATGAAGTTACTTTTACACATTAAGTGTCAACCACAACATATAAATAGTGAGTCAAAGATTTCACTTAAATGTATGAAAATTTAGTCATCAAGCAACTAATATGAAGCATATGTGCATTTCTTATTAGTATGAGGTTAATATGCAAGACATGAATGCCCTGAAAATGTCAATGCTTCCATATAGGAACGTTAGAGACAAGTAGAAAAAACATAACCTCTGTAATCATAAGAATAGAAATCTCATTGCAACAAGAACAAGGTGCTCATGATAAATAGTTCAAGATTTAAAGATTACTCAAAGCCATATATTCAGTAAAAGATGATCAAATTAAACATGACATGAGATATAGATAAATCAAAATGTTTAATATGATCAACATATAGCAAATTATGATCAACTCATGATATCACTTATAAAAAATTATGAAATGACAAGTCACTAATGGTCTTAATCATGGGTTCATTTCTTGTTAACACTATGTAAATATGCAAGATACGAAATGCCGTGAAAATGTCAATGCTTCCATATTAGAATGTTAGAGACAAATAGCACATGAACTATATCAATCTCTGCAATACATGAAAAAGAAACTATATCCCAATTAAATAACTTATGACAAGCCAAAAAATATGATATCACATATATTAAAAAAATGATTTTACTTAAGAATTTAATTAACAAGAGCATATAATGATAATAAAGATATTACTTATAAAAGAATGAAATTGCTTTTACACAAAGGTCGGCAATAACATATAAATAAAGTAAATAATGATAACTAGATGACACATATGAGATTGTTCTTATAAAATTGTTTTTTGAACAAAACAAAGAAAAGAACAAATTAATTATTAAGTATATTTAAAAAATATTAAGCATTAGATGGTTTATATCTATCATCATGAAAAAATACTAGAGATCCATGTCCTTAAAAGATGTCAATATTTCCATATAGAAATGCGAGACAAATATATAGCAAGAACAAGAAATAATATCTTAATAAACATGATTAGAAGCAAAACCTAAATGCAAAAATGAATAATAGAAAACTTAAATACTTTACCGTACTGATCTGAATCTATAAAAAACAGTTAGAAAAATAGTAAAGGAAAGAGAAACTTTTGCTTACAACCCTTTGAAAAAATGTGCCTAGAAAAGCCCAGTCTTCTATTCTGGTCACATAGGTGGATCCAGAATGGTTGTTCCGATTCTAAAAATAGGTTATAACAAAAAATCGGGTAAGAAATGACCAAGTTATGGCCCTTTTTTATAAATGTCATTTTTATTACCGAACGAAAGCTTAGAAATGACAAGTTTTCTGTTTTGGTCACATGGGTGGATCCATAATGGTTGTTCCAATTCCAAAAATAGGTAAAAAAAAGGTAAAAAACGACCAAGTTACGTCCCTTTTGTATAACTGTCGTTTTTTATTACCAAAAAAAACCCAAAAATACCTAGTTTTCTATCCTGGTCACATTGGTGGATCCAAAAAGGCATTTCCAATTCAGAAAACAGGTTATAGTAAAAATTTTGGTAAAAACTGACCAGGTTACGACCCTTTTTTATGACTGTCATTTTTATAATCAAAAGAAAGACCTCCTTGAGGAGAGCCCCAAAATCATGTAGATCTACAAAAAAACATCAAGAAACCATTGAAAAAATTATGCAAAAAACTTACACAACAAGTCACAGACTAGGGTAAAAAAAGATGTAGAAATATGCACAGATTTGAAGAGAAGCTTAATGGCTACTAGATAAAAATCAAATCTACAAAAAAATGACAATGCCCAAATGCTGATCGTTATTGATTGGAATCTATAGAAGGCACTAGATCATAGAAACCTGCTCTAATACCATGTTAGAATAGTAGAGTCAAGCTAAACTAGTTAACCTATCTAAGCAACCAACAACATATCATAAAAGATAAGAACAAGAAAATAAAAAGACAAGAGAACATCGATATACGTGGTTCACCCTAATGGGTTACATCCATAAGAAGGTAGTTTTCTATTATCTTCAGAATGTCTTCTCCAATCTTACAAGAGAACAAAGCACAAATACCCCAAAGAATATAGATGATGTACAACCGTGTTGTAATAGTACCACTACTACATCAAGAATACATGATATGTAGAGACTCACTTGACCCTATTATATACTAAGAGATGAAGAGGAATTACTCCCACATATTGCATGTGGGATAATATAATTCTCCAAAATAACATCTCTTAATACAATACCATGGGCAAATACTCTACACAAGTAAATACACCACCATATAACTATGGGTTAAATGTATTACTCATTTACATAAGATTGTAGACAACTTTCGACATAATAGAAAGGAATTATTACTTTCCAAGGAATATAATATATTCCAATAGTCGTTTTGTTTAAATAAGATGTTAATGTGATACATGGTTTATGGTAAAGTTAATAGAGTGAAATAGAAATGGGTGTGTGCAAAAAGTTGAGGTACCTTTTAGATGCAATAGTGGAGTGAAGTCAATCACTCTTGATCCAAAAAAAATAAATCATCTCAAGCAACACCGAACCTGCCAAGCATAGTCCCAAGGATGGCAATAGGCATGCCAACTAGGATAGTAAGACAAATCGCGCCTCTGTTTTAGTGAAGAGAATCGCGTGCGCGATTTCCTTCACTAAAATGGAGGCACGATTTCCTTCACTAAAATGGAGGTGCGATTTCGAAAGCCTATTTTTTTTTTTAAATCAGCTAAGGCCATATTTTTCTCATAACTGCGCGGCTATTGGACGAATGAGGACCAACTCTCAACTATGCATATGCGATTTTGGGTGTGTTTGAGCTCTCCATATCCACCTTTGGATAAACCTCCCCTTTGTGAGGTATTTTCTTCATTTTTTTCATGTTTTTTTCATTTTCTTCATCAATTTATTTGCCCTATATTGAAAAATTAAACCATATTAAATTAAATTACGGCCAATTGAAACAAAAACCCAATGGAATTGCCCAATTGAAACAAAAACCCAATGTAATTGGCCAATGGAAACAAGAACCCCAATGTAATTGGCCAATTGAAACCAATTCCTCAATTTAATGATAAAATGAAATAATTTTGATTATTTAACAAAATTCCCATGCCCAATGGAAACCAAAACCCCAATTAACTCAAAAAACAAATGAATATATTGGGATTTTTTCCTTGTCAATTTTTTTTTTTGACATTTTCTACACTCTAATGTTGAGTCTTTAAGTTGTGTATTTTATATAGTTGGTTGTGATATGATCCAAACCATCCCATTGTATCTATGATAACAATTATTGATGTAGGAATTGACAAGTGGCCTCATCTAAAGGAATTATCCTGCCTTCCCCATAGAAATATAGTCACCCTCATTAACAATAGCTACCATAGCCATTGAATATCACCCTCATCAAAATGATAATAATCTTCATTATTAATAAATGGCTTAGAAATTGATTACCAACTTCATTCAACAATAGCCACTCTCATTAACAATAAATAGCTTATGAATAGACTAACACTCTAACAACGTGATCCATAACTAGAATAGAGACTAACTACTAGTCTCATCCATATTACAATTCTCGTCATTAACAATAATTAAAACATGAAATAACTACCAATCTCATTAATTATCCCTAACTACAGCCATTTTCATTTAAATATTAGTTTCCCAATTCAATCAACTAAAATTATTATTGAACAATAACCCCCTTTAATTAAAGATAGTAAAACTAACATCCTAATCCAAATGATATTCTCTCTAATGGTATCTATATTAAGAATAAGTGTCATTCTCATCATAATAAAGTTCATTAAATCACTATTTCCATATGCATATTCACAAGGATCCTTGTGAATCCATACAAAAATCCACAAATAAACACCTTATAATTTGGATGAAACTTCTCGAAGTTGCTCTTCGAAGAACATCAATAAACACCTTATAGTTTTGATGAAACTTCCCAATCCAAGTGTCAAAATAAGGTATAGTTCAGCTTCCCATGCTTTTAACAAATATTTCGTCTTGAACGAAGGGTACTTTTTGGTTAAGGTCAAGACAACAAAGTTCAACAATAGACTCTATGAACGTGAAGATACATAGGTAGGTTGATGTATTTGATTAAGCATGCCAATAACATACTAGATCATACATGATATTTAATCCAGTGGAACCCTTGCAACCATAAAATCCATAAAGTTCTGCTAAATAGCCTTTGGAGTCCAGAAAACATCACACTACAACAAATAATTACATATCTAACAAAATCGTTGCCTATATTGGTATTTTATTCATCAACAACACATTATGCCACCTATTCTTTACTGTAAAATTCAAGATCAATCTTTAAATTTACATGATAGATTTAGTTTATATGTCAATAGTTATACAGTGTTGAGTTCTTAGATATGTCATTATATCATGTGTTTATATTTCTAATGAAATTTTATTTGTATTTATGATTGCAGTGGCTACTATGGATCGTAACAATGCAGAGATACTGAGGTTCATTGGCCATTTGAGAGAAATTGGTTTGGCTTGGAGGGGTGGAGATGAGCTCCGCCGCTCCCTGTTAGATTCATTGTTATCTATTGTTGATACGATCGCAAGATCGAATTATGCGTTGTATAGCATGC
>LPNX010675393.1:289016-299092 GCA_001517045.1 Pseudotsuga menziesii
TGAAAAACATTCCAGGTCTAGTAATGAGGTGGGTCCACAGACCAGATTATAGGAAGTGCACTGGGTAGAATTGACCCACCAATGCCAGATTTGCATTGAAGTGCACTGGGTAAAAAAATAGTTTAGGAAATGACTGTACAACGGCGTCATTGGGACACTAGGACACGAGGGAGAGGGCCACCTAGGGGTAATGGCATGCCAGGAGACCAACGGATTCGACGGTTCGTCAATCCGACCTCCGGTTTCTGAGATATGTCAAGCCCTAGGTCGCATGAAAATGTCGTTCAAGGAAAATTGGTCAATCTTGGCCCGGGAGCAAAAAACCAAACGGAGCGAGGAAAGTGTGTGCCGTCGGCTCCTGTAAGTGTGTATGGGAAATGCCGATGTGGGTAGACCACCAACACTTTCTCGGTCTAGGGTTTTGCAGAGTTGACCCACCAATGCCAGATTTTGCATTGAAGTGCACTGGGCAAAAAACTAGTTTAGGAAATGATTGTACAACGGCATCATTGGGCCACAAGGACACAAGGGAGAGGGCCACCTAGGGGTAATGGCATGCCAGGAGACCAACGGATTCGATGGTTCATCGATCCGACCTCTGGTTGCCGAGATATGTCAATCCCTAGGTCGCATGAAAATGTCGTTCAGGGACAATTGGTCAATCTTGGTCTGGGAGCAAAAAACCAAACAGAGTGGTGAAAGTGCATGCCGTCGGCTCCTGTAAGTGTGTATGGGAAAATCCGATGTGGGTATACCACCAACACTTGCTCGGTCTAGGGTTTTTCAGAGTTGACCCACCAATGCCAGATTTGCATTGAAGTGCACTGGGCAAAAAACTAGTTTAGGAAATGACTCTACAACGGCATCATTGGGCCACAAGGACATGAGGGAGAGGGCCACCTAGGGGTAATGGCATGCCAGGAGACCAACAGATTCAACGGTTCATCGATCCGACCTCCGGTTGCCGAGATATGTCAAGCCCTAGGTCACATGAAAATGTCATTCAGGGACAATTGGTCAATCTTGGTCTGGGAGCAAAAAACCAAATGGAGCGGCGAAAGTGCATGCTGTCAGCTCCTGCAAGTGTGTATGGGCAATTACGACGTGGGTATACCACCAAAACTTGCTCGGTCTAGGGTTTTGCAGAGTTGACCCACCAATGCCAGATTTGCATTGAAGTGCACTCGGCAAAAAACTAGTTTAGAAAATGACTGTACAACGACGTCATTGGGCCACGAGGACATGAGGGAGAGGGCCACCTAGGGGTAATGGCATGCCAAGAGACCAACCGATTCGATGGTTCGTTGATCCGACCTCCGGTTCCCAAGATATGTCAAGCCCTAGGTCGCATGAAAATGTCGTTCAAGGACAATTGGTCAATCTTGGTCCGGGAGCAAAAAACCAAACGGAGCGGCAAAAGTGCGTGCTGTCGGCTCCTGCAAGTGTGTATGGGAAATGCCAACATGCGTAGACCACCAACACTTGCTCGGTCTAGGGTTTTGCATAGTTGACCCACCAATGACAGATTTGCATTGAAGTGCACTGGGAAAAAAACTAGTTTAGAAAATGACTGTACAACGACGTCATTGGGCCACGAGGACATGAGGGAGAGGGCCACCTAGGGGTAATGGCATGCCAGGAGACCAACGGATTCGACGGTTCGTCGATCCGACCTCCGGTTGTCGAGATATGTCAATCCCTAGGTCGCATGAAAATGTCGTTCAGAGACAATTGGTCAATCTTGGTCCGGGAGCAAAAAACCAAACGGAGTGGCGAAAGTGCGTGCCGTCGGCTCCTACAAGTGTGTATGGGCAATGCCAATGTGGGTAGATCACCAACACTTGCTCGGTCTAGGGTTTTGCAGAGTTGACCCACCAATGCCAGATTTGCATTGAAGTGCACTGGGCAAAAAACTAGTTTAGGAAATGACTGTACAACGGCGTCATTGGGCCACTAGGACACGAGGGAGAGGGACACCTAGGGGTAATGGCATGCTAGGAGACCAACGAATTTGACGGTTCATCGATTCGACCTCTGGTTGCCGAGATATGTCAAGCCCTAGGTCGCATGAAAATGTCATTCAGGGACACTTTTACTACAAGCTAGGAATTGCATACGAGCTAGTATAAGCCCTAGTTAGTAGTATAAACTCGTGTTTATAGTTTAAGCTCGAGATTGTGGAAATCCTAGTCTATAGGTTAAACCCTAGTTTCTACTCTAAACCATAGAAACCCTACAAACTAGTGCATAGCTTACAAACTAGGATTTACTATACGAAACTAGCAATTGTACCTCAGTCTAGGGTTTTGCATACAAGCTAGGGTTTACATACAAGCTAGGGATTATACAAACTAGGGTTTACTACACAAAACTAGGAATCTTACTACAAGCTATGGTTTTCATAGAAGCTAGGGTTTACTGCAAGCTAGGGTTTACATAAAAGCCAGGGCTTCTACAAACTATAATGAGTTGACTTGTTTTCTTAGAGTGGGGTCGAATCAACATTAGATCTTTATGGGTGAATAAGATCTGCTTGTGAGGAGATTAACATCAACAAGGAAAACTTTTGGTCTAGGGTTTTTGGATCAGATTTTCAAATTTTGTCAAGATGGTGTCTGCTTCCAATTTCAGAATATTGTCTAAGAATTGAAAAATGGGAAAAATCAAATTGCCATATCTAAACTCTTGCAGGCACTATTACAAACAATACTAATACCTGGTTGGTAGATAGTGGTACCTCTAGGCACGTGCCAGGTTATAAAAGGTGTTGGAACATCAACAATCCAACTAGATTCTGGAGTTTCTCTACATATGGAAGATGTATTAATTATACCAGGACTGAAGAAGAACCTACTATCTATATCAACTTTGAACGATAGAGGTTATAGAGTTACATTTGTGGATGCTCAAGTTCTTATATGGCCAAAAGGTTCAAGAATAGACTCAATAGTAGTGATTTGAGTTTGAGAGGGAGGACTATACATAGTGACTAGACATGATCATTCATAATCTTAGGTTTTATTAAATGAAAATTTGGCATATATCAAGAACAAAAAATTGACATATTCATAAAAAAAATGTACATGAGAAAATTGGGCATATATCAATATTCAATTACAAATAGTATAGTATTAAGAGTATGTAACATACCTCATCATGCTAGATCCCACCTACTATCATACAACCAAGCCCTCAGCATCATCTCTTATAAGGATGGTTTCCATTAGTCTCTCGTGCTCTGTATCTGGTAAGAAGTAGCGTACCTTCGATGAATTTCGGCTAGGCATTGTTCGTACCTGGATGTTTGTACCAATGACCAAGTTGGTAAAGTGGTATACACTCGCACCTGGTTTGTAATCCCTGTAAACATATCCGCCCCTCTTTCTTGCATTGTTGTCCTGTGTCAAGTATTCACCTTTAACAACCATAGACCCGATTAGGAAGTGGTTGTTTTCATCATCATTCATGGACATATTGAGGGTTTGCTTTCCCTCTATACAACGTGCCAACCAGTAATCACCAGCCCATTCACTATATTTTCCTGCAACCACTGCGTATATGTGCCCTGCATAATATGATTGTAGCTATATGATCAAAATGCTGTTCGTGTGATACAAGGCCATTAATGTGCATTTTAAGATTACGTAAATAACCAAAAACATGTTAATGAAATGCATCATACCAGGTTGTACAAGGTCTGAGACATGATCAAAATCTGTAGAAATAGATGATTGGTCTTCTTCCAAAGGAGTTAACTCAACAATTGCACGCTGATCAAGTGGAAGTGATATGCGATCCCATCCATCAACCCAATCCAACGATTCACACCCATCCCAGTCACCATCACAGCAAGGCGGGCAAAAACAAGCGAGTTTTCTAGTCCAAATTTCAAATACTGGGTTGTCCGAGCTTCGAACCGAATGAAAGCCATGAGTACCAGGCACGGTCTTGCATTCCCATGAATGTGAACAATCTATGTCTACCACCTCCCAAAAAAATCTCTCCACATGTCTCTTTCTTATGGATTCTACTCGTGGAGCTGATTCCTCTCCCATTACTGACGTGCACCACCGGACTATAGATTGCGCATTTCAAATAGTAGATTATGTAGATAGTTTCAATTCCTCTCTTCGTACCGTTGTTTTGACACATTCTCCGGCTCCATCATGCTCTCCTTTACCATGCCTAGTCTTGAAATAGTTCCACATATGTGGCACTTTGTGGTTTTTATGCAATGAACACAACCATTGAAATATGCGTGCATTTTTTAACTGACCAGCACATCCATCAGACCAAATCCAGTGTCGATCCATCTGTATGTTCCTTGCCTTCAAGTGATCATAGAACATGATGAAGCAATGACGTACATAGTGGAAGTCATGGCACCTATCATCATTTACGTAGAAGTGATATTCCTTTAGAATTTCTCTTTGCTCTTCAATGCTATTTGGGCCATGCCTATATGTGATATGGACCATCAAGGAATCCTGCTTAGAGTGATAATACTGACTTTGGATCTCATTTTGAGGTTGCAGAGTGTAGTTCTCGGTAAAATCAACTACTGAAAGTATTGTACCACGGGGAAATGTGTCTCTACATACTCTAAACTTCTCATCCTGCCATCGTGCCAAGTGGACATGCTGAACATATTGACGTGTCTTTTCAATAAATTCCTTGATGAAGACACTAACTTGTACCTGTTGACACAAAATGATCTCAGCATTAGTTTTTTTGGGCAAGTAACGATTGAAATGTAACTGTTCAAACATAAATTTATTGATATTTATGCAAACCTGAGATGTCACCAATTGTATCTTTTTGCTTTCTTTCCCTGGAACTATTTCATAGCTGATATATTTGAAACTTTTCATGTCTATTACCATATTGCCAAATTCACTGTCTCCACTCTCGTGCATACATTGGCTCAATAATCTCATTCCAGCACAGTTGGAGCATGTTCCATCCAAACAAGATTTTGCATAGTATGTTTTGCCCTCAGGCCTATTGCACATGATGCTATGAATGAATTCTCTTGATGAAGTCGGTGGTATTGTCAGGGAGCAATCCTACACAAGGTTAGTATGCTACACTCGACGAATGTACGAAAATGTTTCATAGTAATATTCATATTCTACATGATATCTACAACAACAAGTGTTACGAAGAGTATTTATTCTAACATACCAGGGCTTACATTTCTCAAAATATCTCTTCCCCAAGTTTAATTCTTTATGTTCATTCCTGAATCTCTCGTATAGTTCTGTCTGTTTTATATCAAGAAGATGTTTAATATGCGGTTCATGATCCTTTGAACCCATTCTCAGTTTTAGTACATCCTTCCGGTTTGAAGAAGGCCTTGTGTGATCATGCCAAAAACTATGCACTAGTCCCTTTACTACATCAACAAGCTTCATGTCACGACGTGGCAACCGACCAACAAAGGCCCAAAAATCTGTCTGGTCGATTGTGTCAAGATGTTCTCTTCTAATAGAATACCTACGGAGGGTTTTTACCTTCAAATTAACTATTTTGCATGTAGGCTTGAGAAAACCAGGGAGCTTGGTGTTCTTATTTACAATTGCTTGTGACAACACATGACGAGCCGCATTGCGGTCCTTTGAGCGTGTCTTCTTACCAATTTTACCAAAGGCATCTACTAAGCTTTTAACTATATGAGAACTTGGTCCAGAATTCCTTACCATTTTTATCCCTAAATTTTTCCTAACAATATTCATGCTCCTAGATTTCAACAATGATAAAAATAATCTACATTTATCTCCAACAGATTTAGAATCAAAATATTTATCAATTATCTATTGAGTTTGATAAGCAATACTACGTTTAGATAGCGTACCTTCAATGGAATTGAGGAGTCTTTCATCAACTTGAATACGCTTCGGAGTTCTTCGACACGGTGTGCTTGCTAATTGAGGATAGGAGGGTGGAAGTGTACCATGTAGCGCATCACCAACACGAACTGGTGTTTCAATTATAGCTTGTTGTCCTTCATTCTCTTCCTAGTAGTTGGATGGTGGAAGTCCAATATTTTCTTTTTCAACAGTAGGATCCATGTCCAACGCCTCTCTGACTTGCTCACTTGTATAACGACAAGAGGGGAACAAATTTTGTGTTTCTTCATGAGCTTGATCTTGAGATTGTAAGTTATCGATTTGACTTGAAGGGGGAATTGAAACATCCCCTAATGAGCACCTACGTTTTGCTTGTTCAACAACTCTTGTGGAACTTGAAGGCCCCTCTAGTGAATTCTTTCTTTTTTCTTGTTGTGGATTAATAGGATGAACCATGGTATCCTCTATAATTGGAGTTGGATTAGTTTCCAAAGAAAGCCTCCGATTCATCATGTCTACTCTTTTCTTTTCTTTCTCTTCTTCAATGACTTCTTGAGGTCTCTTCTTCCTTGATGATTTTCTTGCTAGGTTACGTACATTCCCCATCACCACAATGATCAATTCAATAAATTGTGTTTTTGTTACTCTTCAAATACAAGTTTTAGTGCTTTATAACTATAGATCCTTCAAGGTGCCTCAATCTTCCTTCTCAACAGTTCATATTTCTCATCAAAACAATGATGAATGAGAAAGTTTATCTTTGGTGCTTTTCACTAGTAAGCAAATGAAAGTTAACTCATAAATTGTTCCTCAAATTGCTTTTTTTGTAAAATAGTGTATAAACAACATCACCATCAAATGGTCTTGAAGCTTGATATCTTATCTTGTGTGCTCAATCATAAACAAAATGAATAGCTCAAAATACCTTATTTTTTGTGTGTTCTGCAATTGAAGATTCTTCAATTTTGCTTATTATCTTCTTCAAATCTCATGACATAACCCAACACCAGACTGATCAACCATGAAATCTGTCCTCAATCTTGCACCTGCATAACCAAAAATTGATAGAGATGGTGTATGAATGAAAAAATTGTAATGGAGGGCTCGTTCTCTTTCGAAAAACTTGCGCGATATTCTGAAAATGTTTGGACAGAGCATACTGTCGAATAAAGACAGTTCTGTCTTTTTAACAGTCCATAACACACACGTGTTTTACCTCTACATAACGCGCACGCGTTTTATGTATTTATAACGCGCACGCAATATTGGTGACCAGAAATAAATATGTTTGATGCATGGCTAAACCAACGAATACAATGTAGATTAAATAAATGTGTTTGGTGCACGGCTAAACCAACGAATGCAATGTAGAAGAAATAAATGTGTTAAATAGTTACCCACCCCCCCCAATGTATGTGGTCTATTAGATTAACCCACCACCCATTACGTCTCTAGCAACCAAGTCTCTCTCTCTAATACCCCCCTCACTCTATCATCATCATGCTCATGGACATCATCATCATCATCGTGGTGGTCATCATCATAGTCATCATGCTCAACATCATGATCATTATCATGGTCATCATCATCATTGTTGTGATCATTGTCATCATGCTCAACATCATTGTTCATCATCATCATCATCATCATCATCATCATCATCATCATCGTGGTCATCATCATCATCATCATCGTGGTCATCATCATCATCATCATCATCATTCTTCATTATCATCATCATCATCATTCTTCATTATCATCGTGGTCATTATCATCATCATCATCTTCCTCATTCTTCATTATCATCGTGGTCATTCTCATCATCATCATCATCGTCATCATCTGCACCATCAATTTCATCAACATCATCACCATCAACATCATGAACACCATCAACATCATCATCATCATGCTCATCATCATCCTCATCCTCATCATCGTCATCATCTGCACCATCAATTTCATCAACATCATCACCATCAACATCATGAACACCATCAACATCATCATCATCATGCTCATCATCATCCTCATCCTCATCATCGTCATCATCATCCTCATCCTCATCATCGTCATCATCATCATCATCATGGTCCATGATGTTGATGGTGATGATGATGATGAGGATGATGTTGATGATGTTGATGGTGATGATGATGATGAAGGTGAGGATGATGATGATGAGGAGGAGGATGATGTTAATGATGTTGATGGTGATGATGAAGGTGATGACGATGATGAGGATGAGGATGATGATGAGCATGATGATGATGATGTTTGTGATCTTGATGGTGATGATGATGGTGAGGATGATGATGATGATGTTGATGGTGTTCATGATGTTGATGGTGATGATGTTGATGAAATTGATGGTGCAGATGATGACGATGATGAGGATGATGAATGTTGATGATGATGATGTTCATGATGAATGTTGATGGTGATGGTGAGGATGATGATGATGATGAGGATGATGTTGATGATGTTGATGGTGACGATGATGATGAAGGTGAGGATGATGATGATGATGATGATGAAGATGATGGTGATGATGATGGTGAGGATGATGATGATGATGTTCATGATGTTGATGTTCATGATGATGATGTTCATGATGAGGATGTTCACGATGATGAAGTTGATGATGATGATGTTCATGAAATTGATGGTGTGGATGATGATGATGATGAGGATGATGAATGATGATGATGTTCATGATGTTGATGTCGATGATGACGATGAGCATGATGATGATGATGTTCGTGATGTTGATGGTGGTGATGATGGTGAGGATGATGATGATGATGTTGATGGTGATGATGTTGATGAAATTGATGGTGCGGATGATGATGATGATGAGGATGATGAATGTTGATGATGATGATGTTCATGATGAATGTTGATGGTGATGGTGAGGATGATGATGATGATGAGGATGATGTTGATGATGTTGATGGTGATGATGATGATGAAGGTGAGGATGATGATGATGATGATGATGATGATGTTGATGGTGAGGATGATGATGATGATGTTCATGATGTTGATGTTCATGATGATGATGTTCATGATGACGATGTTCATGATGAGGATGTTCACGATGATGAAGTTGATGATGATGATGTTCATGAAATTGATGGTGCGGATGATGATGATGATGATGATGATGAATGATGATGATGTTCATGATGTTGATGTCGATGGTGATGGTGAGGATGATGATGATGATATTCATGATGTTGATGGTGATGATGATGATGTTGACGATGTTGATGGTGATGATGATGATGATGGTGGTGTTCAAGGTGATGATGATGATGAGGATGAGGACGACGATGAGGAAGGTGATGATGATGTTCATGATGTTGATGGTGATGATGATGATGATGAGGATGATGGTGATGATGATGGTGATGATGATGATGAGGATGGTGATGATGATGTTCATGATGATGATGATGAGGATGTTCACGATGATGCAGGTGATGATGAGGATGATGATGAAATTGATGGTGTGGATGATGATGATGAGGAGGATGATGATGATGATGAATGATGATGATGATGATGATGATGATGATGATGATGATGAATGATGAATGAATGATGATGATGAGGATGATGATGATGATGTTCACGATGTTGATGGTGATGATGAATGACGATGAACGTTGATGATGATGATGAAGGTGATGATGATGATGATGATGATGATGATGGCAATGATGGCAATGGTGATGATGATGATGATGACGATGGTGATGATGATGGTGATGATGATGATGATGATGAAGATGATGGTGATGATGATGATGATGTTCATGATGTTGATGGTGATGATGATGAAGTTCATGATGTTCATGATGTTCATGATGAGGATGATGATGATGATGTTGATGGTGTCCATGATGTTGTTCATTATCATCATCATCATCATCATCATTCTTCATTTTCATCGTGGTCATCATCATCATCATCATAGTCATCATGCTCAATATCATCATCATCATCATCATTGTTCATTATCATCATCATCATCATCATCATTCTTCATTTTCATCGTGGTCATCATCATCATCATCATAGTCATCATGCTCAATATCATCATCATCATCATCATCATTATCGTGGTCATTGTCATCATGCTCAACATCATCATCATCATCATTGTTCATCATTATCATCATCATCATGGTCATCATCATCGTGGTCATCATCATCATCATA
>LPNX010675417.1:0-67973 GCA_001517045.1 Pseudotsuga menziesii
TCAAAAAATCCAAGTAAGTTGAGGGATGCCTGATTTTTCAGGTTTCTATTGCATCTAACGCGCCAAAAAGGTCCATCATCTTCTTGCACTCACCCTCAAACAGACATTATTGGACAGGAAAAGATATTTCTATTAATATAAATCAGAGATTACAAGATACAACCTCTGACGGCACGTATGCGAACCGGAGAAACTGAATCCCCCACTTGAGCCTCCACCACTTCAATCCTCCATCTCTCAATAGCAAGCTTACAAGCAAAAGGCAAGCTTGGGAAGAACACACTAGTGTTCCAAGGGACAAAGGGACGTAGACTCAAGCATAAGTTTCGGCAACAATGGACTATAGTTTCTTTGCTCTCAATTCTCTCATATGCCTTCAATGTACCATAGAGTTCCTTATATAGCTTTTCAAAGGGGTAATGAAAGGTCGAATCCGAGCGATCTCAAGGCATAGGGAAGGCCAGGAGTCAAGTGAGTCGGATCCATGTCAAGGAAAACTCTAAAAGGATTTGGATTTTGTACACATCCCGATGTACGCGGTTTTAGTGGTCAAACCCGCGTATATATACGCTTATAGATTTAAAAGTTGCGTGTATCATTTTTCATATGTTTTTAGGGATGGTCAAGGAAACATCAAAGGACAAAAAATGGTCCATGGGGTCTAAGGAGTCTGCAGCGGGACATGGGAAGGCCATACAAAGTGTGATTCACCTGAAGTGGTAAAATCACCTATAACAGAGGCAACCAAGGCCTGGAAAGCTAGATCCAGATTACTACGAGGTTCTTCCAGAGGTGGATCTGGCGAACGAGAATCCATGAAGCCAGCAAAAATAAATAGGGACTTCGATCCAAACTGCAAAGCAGAGGGGCTACTTGCAGAGATCGGCCAATCCACCCCTCGCACATGTCTCGACCCTCACTAATTACCTACACATAGTGCACGAGATTCTTGAACTTAATTCTCCATGCTTTCGATCTTTTTTCCTCCAAATTTTTATCACATATACTTTTTCATGTTCTCTATCTAACCATATTGGTCTTGAGGGGTGACAAATCCAAATTGATGTCATTCCAACCACAAAGTTCCAAGTTGTTCATATATAGTATTTTTTTAGACCGGGACCAATAGATAAACATTGATGTGACTAAAAGTGCATGTGACTTAAAATTAAATTTAAAATTATTCATTTTATTTCAAAATGTAGAAAAAACTTTTTGTGATATATAATTTTAAATACAGGAAAATATTAAGAATGACTTGTACATAACTTGTACTTTTATGAACCACTTATGGTATCTAATTTTTCTAAGATTGGAGTGTACCCCCACCACTCCCTATCTCCACATTTGGTCCTTGCCCCACATATGGCTCCTCTCCTCTATGAAATAGTCAATTTGTCAGGAAACTATGACCATTTCAAGAAGCATGAAGGCTCTAACATCAAATATATCATCCACATGGTATACATGCACCCATTGTTGTTTCAATCCTACAACTGTCAACTTCTTTTTGGAATTTTTAATGAGTTCTTCGACTATGGTGAGTACTAGTGACAACAAACAACAGATGTTTGGGAAAATTGATTAACTAGTGCCAACTATTCATTTCTATCATTACTCCTTTCCTCTCATCCATGGGTCAAGGAGACATAGACAATGATGTATGTGTCCCCTCTCAATTCTCTACCTTGCATCTTCAAATATATTTTTTGTGCCAAATCAATCCATTTCCAAACATTGTTCACTACTTGTCATAGCCATGATGCCAAGCAAATTAAACAATTGTGCATATGAAGAATATCAAAACACCATTTGTTTAACAAAATTATTTTCATTCTTATGACTTTCAGATTTTTTTTAAAAATAGGAACGGTTTTGAGTTTCATATTAAAAGGTTACAAACAACCATCATTTACAAAAATTACTAATGTTTTCCAATAAAACAAATATTCAAAATATAATCCCAGAAGAGGCCAAAATCGAACTGACAGACCATATTGCCATAGACATTGACAAAACATGTTATCTGTGGGTAATATGGATTCACACATATTTCCTTAATAGAAAAAGAAACATTAAATAACATGGATTAGCATGTGCTTGAAGTCCAAGAAGTCATTTCCAATACCACTAAATAACTCCCTTTAGGATGGCATTGTATTATACTTGTTGAATGCAACTTTTACAATGCGGCCACATGTGTGCCTACTTCCAAAATTCAGGCTTTTTCCAAAGCTCTCCACTTCCAAGGAAAAATCTAGACTTTGGAGATTAAAACTCTCGGGCTTTAGTAACCCCTCAAATTTGTCGAAAACTACATACCAAACAGACAAATTTGCGAGAGATTAAGATAATTCTTATCTGGTCTCAACTGGGAAATGATAATCTGAATGCTTTTCCCTACAGAAAAAGATTGCTCAACCTTAGCAGAATGAAAATTAGAATCTCTCTCAGGGTGACCTCCATTCTTTTCTCCCATATTAATCTGCATAGAGGTCTATACTATTTGTATGAGAGGGTAAGACTACTTGCATGCGACAAAAATAAAGACCCATGGGAAGGGTGTACCATCTCCAACTGCATATCATTTCAAAATTCCATCTCTGCCACCTTTAATCCAACTGCTTCATGTAGCCTCTAGAAATTTCCTTAAGCGAGCTTTACTTTCCTCTAAGTCCTATGTCAACGCTTCATGCCCAATGAGCTATGGAAACCATTTCCTTTTAGGGGAACATTCATTTTCAACAATCATGCTTTGAACTAGTTTAACTCCTTAATTTGCTAATTTATCTACCACTTCATTGTTGTGTCCTAGAATGTGGAAGAAGGATAACTTTTGGAAGAGATATACTAAGACCAAAATCCATTTATGTAGTTATCTCGGGTTTTGGTTCTACCTTATCCAACATTTTCATATCATACTAATAAGATACAATCTTATAGTCTCCAAAAATGGCAGCATTTGATAGGTTTAGAGAGGTTATTAACTCAGCCACTTACAAAAGAGCAAGCCATTCTATTTGATTGTTTGTTTTGGATCTAGTCCCAAGCATATGTTTCCATAGTTTTTCCTTAAAGTTTAAGATAATTATAATATAATATTAATATATTATATTATTCGGTTTTAAATTTGTACTTAAATATATTACATAAAATCATATCGTAAATTATCAAAATATAACATCATAAAAATACTCATAATCCAACAATGAAAAACCAGGATTTCACTTTATTTCACCAAAGATTTTCAGCAAAAATTACTTTTTTTCTCAGATATGTATTTGGCTCTGTAAATAATAGTCGTTTCTTTTTGCTACCTCTTGGTGATTAAATCTCCTCTGTCTAGTTGTTTTTGGGCTATCAATGACTAGTATCGTTAGAAGTATGATGTATGTGTTGGCTTGTAAAATTCTACCCGGTTTCATATACTTTTCTCTATAAAATATAGTTTTTTTTATTAAAAAAAATATTATTCCTATTTCATAATAAGGAATAGTGATGTTATTTAAAATATATCTACTTGTTTTAATATAAAATGCCTATAAACCATTATTTAATCTCATCCAAAAGGAAAGGAAAAGAGACTCAATATTTAAGCTCACACATTGAAAAAAAATGGTGGAGAGATAAAAGAAAATGAACTATAAACCATTATTTAATCTCATCCAAAAGGAAAGGAAAAGAGACTCAATATTTAAGCTCACATATTGAAAAAAATGGTGGAGAGATAAAAGAAAATGAACTTTTGTAATATTGCATCTTTCCAACCCACTGTAAATGACATATTAAGAGCAACCTTAGTTGGGTAGTAAGTTTAACCACTTAAAATTCTTACATTAATTTTTCATCAGTTTGCATTTTCATAGGTCACTTTTTTATGTTACATATCTTCTTCTTTTTTTCATGTTATCAATCTCTCCTTTACCCTCACCATGAAGATGGATTGGTAATTTTAATTATGACACGTGGATAGTGCAAAATATTCTGTACCATTTGTTTAATTAACTGTGAATAAAGCTTTGGATTAATTTTAACGATCATTTTTTTTGAAAATTATAGAGAAAAATGGCTCCAAAGCCTAGTAGACATCCTCAAACTAGTGTTAATACCAATAAATACACTAATTAAGCAAGCTATTTTATGCTCATTAGGAAAGAAGTATGGCATGTTCAGGGATTGGATGACAACGCAAAACCATAACTAAAATGTGGGACATACCGGATGAGAATTAAGATGGGGAATTTGAGTAGAGAAAAGAAAAAAAAAAATTGTACCACAAACTTGATTTGATCAAATCTTTATAAAAATACATAATTGTCTTTATTTGTTCAACTATTCTAATCTAATTATGGTGAATATATATATATATATTATAATTTAAAATTACTTATATATTGTATCTTAATTTTTATTTCATTTTGTTGAAATTGTTTGTATATATATTTAAAATTACCTTGTATATTGTGTCTCAATTTTTATTTCACTTTGTTGAACTTGTTTTTATATATATTTAAAATTACCTTGTATATTGTGTCTTAATTTTATTTTTACTTTATGCTCCAAAAGGAGAAAAACAATAAAGATGTCGGAAAAAATATAACATATTGTACAATGGTCATATGTTCAAATCTTTATCAACCCATTGTTTAACAATTACAACTAAATAAGTAAAATAATATGACATATGGTAAAAATGTCACATATTCAAACGGCTATTACTTCAGGGATGAACCATTTTCCATCTGCTCGGCTTCAAAAATTCCACCAAAGTTCTCTAAAAGCACATGATCTCAATTCAATTTCGTATAAAGTTAGTAAGCTACTTTATCGAGTTCAAATTTCAAGCCCCTTTTTAATCGAATTCAAATTTTAAGTCTTATGGCTTAATGGGAGCTGGCCTGGGAGCAATATTCAGCTTGTTGATAGTCATTGCAGTAGTAGTAGGTTGGATGTCTATTGGATTTTAAGTAGTTGGTTTAATAAAATTCAATAAAAGCGTTGGAAAGCGAGGAGCAATATTCAACCTGCTACAAACCATTTAATGCAGCTGCAACAAGCTGCATGCCTGTTGAATCTCAAGCAACTTGAGTTACAATGGGCATCAAACCTGCTGCAACCTGCGGGCGGCTGGAAAGCATGCAGATAGTCTAGAGAAGGACAACTTGTGCAGTGACGTTTAGAGATTCTGCCAAACCAAAAATGCACCAACAACTTGAGTTCCAATCAGCGTTCAAAATTGAACCCTTAGGAGCCCTTCCAAAGGGTTCTAGCCCTTCTCAGAAGTGTAAAGTTAAAATTGTCCTTTAAAAAAAAATTAAAATCTGAATTTTACCCTTCCAATCAAGAGGGCATAATTATATCAACATTTCAAAAGAAGGGCAATATTTGAAATTACCCATCCATATAAATTTGTCAATATGTTGAAATTCCTATGCTATAAAGTTCAACTCATCATTCAAAATATTGGATATATGATAAATTATAATCACTCACTCACTCATGTCATGCACTCACTGCTTAGTTGTGCAAAATGGCCAGAAATCATTGATGACTATGAGGCACTAGCCATCGAGATGTAACTCTAACTACCAAGTCACTTGGGGCTGCAATTTAAAGTGTGACAATGTGTCAACAACTACGACTATAGCAAAAATGAACAACTACTAGTCTACTACTAGGCCCCCCGAAACGAGATCAAATCTTTGTGCCTACTATCTATGTGAACCTGGATACCAATGTCCACTCTTTTTTTGTCAAAATGAAATTAAAAAGGCCGGTTTGATAAGTCCTCCTCTATAATAATTCATTTATTGCATGAATATCATGGACTCACGACAACTATAAGCAAATACAAATAATGGCATGTAGCTAAGATCACAAATTGCAGAGAGGTGGATTTATGCATTGCTATAGACAGGTGTCATTGGGCACACGATATGGAGAAATAATGGTTATTAATGAAATGAAAAAAACAATTGTTGGCTCAAGAACAGTCTTCAATTTGATGGGTGGCATGATCATGATGTAATCTCCCTCCATCATTCCAAACATTTGTGGTTTCTCACAACATTTTTCCTTAGCTCCACCAAAATACATGTAAAATTTATTTGTCTTTACATCCTCTTCTATTTAAATTCTCATCTCATAGTCATAACTAAGGATTATTATGCATGCATATCCTCACCTTATAATACTAATTGAGGCAAAGAATAAGAGACAACTATAAGTAGGTCTTATATTAAATTTACCATATACGTTTTTAATTAACACTATCAACTGAGATTTGACATGTTGGATTGTTGTGATCTTCTTATCACTCCTTACCGATGTGAATCAAGGCATTCTTTGAAGGTGAAGTCCATAATTTTAAGTCTTCTTCCTCATTATCATGCCTTTTGGTAAGACAATAAAGAGGGTAGTGGCCTGCATCAGCATGGAAAACGGTTTCGACATAGAGGTTATACACATTAATTGTTTTCATTAAATAACTTAAATTCCTACCCATGATTGTTGATTCAGTGAATCATGGACTGGTATGAAACACAACAAATTTTAGAGCCTCGAGCCCTTAATTACCCGCACCTAGAACTTCTGAAATCTAGCCATTAATAAACTTCTTTTGGTATTTTGGTTCAATCTAAAAGGCAGACTGTTGAGACTCAGACATGTAGTGAGTTTCAATTGACTTAGGCTTGATTCCATTTCCCCTTCATTCCATACATGTATGCTTTCACGACAAGTATTGAACAAAAAAATTCTATGCCCCGACCCTGGTTATGCCAGCTTTGCTAACTTGCTTGGTATGTAGGAATTTTTTTTAATGTTTTTATAGTTGTGTATTATTTTTCTTAGGTGCCCAATCCTTATCATTCTTACATCTCTCAAGCTTGGATTGCAAGTGAGTGCCCCAATATGGTTATGGCATAGTCTATGTAGTTTTTTTTGTATAATGACGTGTGCTCCAAGTGGAAAAAATACAATAGAATAGTTGTTATGTTACTGAGCTGTAAAATTAATGATACACATATGACAACTTAAAGTGTTCAAAATAAGTTTTAATGAAATATATCATTTTTTCATGTAGATATTAAGGAGTTCTCAATTGTTTAAAATTGTAAAAAATTGAATGAACAATATTTGTCTTTTGCATTTTTTTGGTGAATTTCAATTTTCGTGTGCCTCTCAATGAATATTCCATGACTGTTTCAATTTTTTTATGTCTATCATTTTAGGTTTTAGGCAATTTCACTGAGTGTCAAACTTTTTTTGTAGCCTGTAATTTGCACCTAGAAATTACTACCAATGCTGAGCAACGTGACATAATATACAAAACACAACACAACACTTGAATATACAAAACACAACACATTATAGCAATATTTTTTTGAACAAGAAACACATGAGCCGGTCAAGACAAAACACAATGAAGAAGGGTAATTACTAGCAAATGCAGGAGCTGGCCCAGCACAATCGCCAAGGATAACTCGCGAGGGTAGAGTAGGAATCACAAGTAATAATATTTTTGACTAGCTGCCTAAATTCATAAATGTCAAATAGACGTTTTAAATATTTTCTTAAGTGTCAATGTTGACGTTGTCATCTTAAACTTAAGTGTCAAATACTTGTAAAAATGAAAAAAAAGTTCTGTAACCCGTCAAATTCCAGGCCTAGGTTCAGTTAATTTATACTTGTCAATTGAAGTACAATTATTTATTTTGCTCTTGATCTCTGAAGAGCTCAGAAAATAAATACCCCTCCAATTGAAATTAAGACCCACTCTTCAAATTTGATCACTGGTTCCAATGGGCATCAAACCTGGTGCAGTACTGGCCGCTGGAAAGCATGCAGATGGTCTGGAGAAGGACATTTTTTGCAGGGACGTTTAGGGATTCTGCCAAACCGAGAATGCACCAGGAAAGTTCTGGCCGCAAAATAGGGTATACGGTATGTTAGATCCCTGCAGCAATTTTAATTAGACTGACTTCTGGGGTGCAGGGCTGGAATTTGACGGGTAAATGCCCGTCATGGGTCAATTTACCCGTCAAATACAGCTAAGATTTTTTCGAGACCGTCAAAATCTGGCTTAGAATATAAAAAAACGTTTCAGATTTTGTTTGTTACTGGCAATTTTGACGGGTGTCAGTCATTTGAAATTCCAACCCTGTTGGGGTGCATAATGGTTGCCGTATAAGACTCCATATTCTCTCTCTGAGCAAATTAGAAGACAAAAGGAACGCACTGTCTTTTACACACTGGCTCCGAATATAACTTGCCCTTGGAATGGGCAAAAGCTATCCATTGAGCTGCAGAGCATTTAATGCTGCTGCAGCAGGCTTGATGACCGTTGGATCTCGAGATCCAACGGTCATCAAGCCGAGATCCAACGGTCATCAAGCCTGCTGCAGCAGCATTAAATGCTCTGCAGCTCAATGAATAGCTTTTGCCCTTCGACTGTTAGTGTGTCTAGATTCGGGTCAGACAGCCACTGTAACATGTTATTATTAACGCCGATTAAGTATCACAGTTCAAAATATTATGTAATATTAAAATATATTTTATACAGCAATCTAGATCAGTTTAAGCTGAGGTTTCACATAAAAAAAGTGCCTATCCTTTTAACTACAACCTTATCTAATAAAAATTAAACTTTCTAAGATTCTCAAAATAACACATCTTAACGATTAAATCCAGTCAAATACGCAAGGCCACCGACTCACCGAGCCTTCGCTTGGAAATAAAAATTCTTCAGACATTACGTCCATAATTGGATTCCAAAATGCGAATCCGATCCACTAAATCCAAATGAAATATCATTCTGATTCGACGTCGAAGCTGACTCCGCCGACATAGCGGTCATCCAGGCAAATCAAGAAGCATCTTTTGACAATCAAGAAATACTTTTTGATTCTGCGATTAATTCTGATTCGACGTCGAATTTGACTCCGGTGACATCGGTGACATAGCCGTTATCCATTCACACCTCTCTTTTATTTTTCACGCTCCTCTTCTATTTTGGCAAATAAGCAGCATATTTTGACGATCAAGAAACACTTTGATCCTCCAAGAAACTTCGAGATCTCCAATTTTCGAATGCAGCTCCTCTTCACTCACTTTGATCCTCCTTCGATGGAATTAGTGTTGGAATTTCATTTCATATATTTCTTCAAACTAATTTATTTTTTGAAGTTTTGAGTTTTTATTTCTCTGGTTATATAAGGTTTCCGAGTTATCCTTTAACAATGAGCCTAGGATTCTTTCATTAATAATTTTTTATTAAAGAATTTAAGCAATGAAGAAATTAGTTTTTATTATATTAACCAAAAATAAAGAAAACCAATAATTGACATCCACCAACATTATTCAACATCCACCAACATCCATATTACCTGCAATTAAAATCTGGGTTTGGGAACTGGTTTCAAAGTTCAACCTCTCTAAAAAATAAAAAATAAAAAATAAATAGCTAAACATCAAAAAAGTACTTTTTGGAAAATTGTTTGCCAGTTTGTTTGACTTTCTCCCAAAAGATTTACAAGTATTTGACAGGAAAAATGCCCACTAACAAACAAAACGTCCTCAAATCCAACAATGGATGGAATATATCCTCTTAATTGCCACTCTCCAGTTTGTACTAAAGGCGGCTGTATTTGGTAATGTTATTAAAGGAAGTATGTAAAAAATTAATTTGATATAAAAAAATTCAAAGCTACAATTTCATTTTATTTTAACATTATTTTTAAAATTAAAATATATATATTGCTTACTTAAAAAATTAATTTTAAGATATTTTCACATTTTCCAAATTTTAAAAAAATAATAAAACATAAAAAAAATAATAAAAAGATCTATGTTACAAATTTTAATTTGGAGAATGCATTGGAGTTGCATATAGATTATCTATGTAGAATAAGGTTCAAAGAATACTATTTCTAAAATAAAGATTGTTTTATCTAAATTATAATTATATTTTTGAATAAAGATTGTTTTATCTAATTATAATTATATTTTTGAATTGAATTTGGATATTTGGTTACTGCATACAATATGTGTATAATTAAGAGGAATATTTTCTTATTTTTTAAAGAGAAATTTCTACAAGTTGGAAGGTATATTTAGTGATTCATTTTAACAAAAGGTAAAAATGTGTGTTTGTATTTGTATTGAGGAAATGTGAGTTCAATTGAGAATCTTAATAACCACCTCTAGTTTTCAGGCATTCACATTTACCCCTCATTTAGGTGATTCAAACTTTTGAGTGCAAAAGGTGGATGAGGACAAGATGTTCCCTCCAAAAAGTCCCTTACTTACTTGAAGATGAACTCCTACTTGAAATTGGGCTCTCTAATTGCAACTCATTTAGGTGATTCAAACTTTGGAGTGGAAAAGCTGGATGAGGACAAGATGTTCCCTCCAAAAAGTCCCTTACTAACTTGAAAATGAACTCCTACTTGAATTAGGGCTCTCTAAATGCAAGAACACAAGGTCCTCATTACATTATCTTACATGTCTATCTTGAAACAATTTATACTACATGTTATTTACATTGGAATGAGTGTTGAGAGAAACATTGGTGGTTAAAAACTTTTTGTGGTTTTGACATTAAACATAGAAATTTTGATTATGATCAACCAAAATTGTTTTTCAACATTTTAATCAACTCAGTTTTGTTATGGAAATGAATATTAACTTCCTTTGTAAGATTTGGAGAAAAAATATGCAAAGCCTCTAATTTTAAAATTAATTACAACATTCTTTATCTTTTGTGTATTGGGGCCAAATGTACTTATGTTATGTTTAAAGGCATGATTGGATATTTAGGATTGAATGCCTCTCGTATGCATTGTAGCATCATAGGTTTAACAAACTTTGGGCTAGAAGGGAAGCTTTTTGGGCTAGAAATTGGGAAGCTTGAAATAGTTATTGGAACAGAAAAGTGGAACACAAGGCTGTAGACCTATAGATCTGCAGGCTTGTTGAGTCAAGCCATCAGACTGCCATGCCTTGCTCTGTGCAAGGCATTAACTGCCTCAACCAACTTCTGGAAGAAATTGATGAATGAGGACAGAGGAAAAAAGTAGTTGAGGGTACATGGGTTTCCCCATTGACATCTGGTCACACCCTATTGGCTCAGGAGTTTGACTAACTCCCCACCCTATCCCTTGTGGAATCATGCCCCCATCTCTTTCACATTGCAGTTCCATAACTAGTTGTGGTATTTTTATTAATTTGCATAGTGACATGATACATAAAAAATGCTTTGTGATTTGGATAGCACAACCATAACCTTAGGCATCAACCTTGATCACCTATATACAAAATACCAGATCGATGGCAAGGCCTTGGCCTTGAGCTCCATGCCATGATCTCAATACAAGATATACAGCATGTGCCATCAAAATATCATGAGGTCAAAACCGTGATCTCCATGCCATGATCTCAATACAATATATACATCATGTACCATCGAAATATCATGAGGTCAAAACCGAGGTGTTACAAAAAGTTAAGGAACTGTGTGCCTTCAGCGATTTCTATTGGTTCCCTTGGACAAGACCACGTGGAAGCAATGCAAGAAGGTACAATGAAACAACAATATAAGCAAATTCGAAGCAAGACCCCTCTTTCCTTCCATTACTTAAAAAAAAAGCAAAAAGCCAAGGAGAAGAATGCCCCTTAAAAACATGATTTAAATTCTTTTTGAATTATTATATGTTTTATAAGTACATATTTTTGCTAGGACAATTTGTAAAATTTTACTTAATGGATAGTACAATTAGAAATATGAGATGACCAAAAATTTGGTAGTATATTTTCAAAAATCTTGAAAGTTTTATAAGTTTTTTAAACTATCCCATTCTCAAATTTTTATATTAGAAAAGGTTAAATTCAGCCATCCCTTTATGTTAATATAAATAATAATGGTTTCTAAACACAATCAAATTATAATTATAAAAGCAATTTAACTCTAAAAACCATATATTTATATTTTTATGTTAGATATTTTTTTGTCCATATTATTGTCATAATAAAGCTGAACCTCTGCACGAAAAACTTACCTGTGAGTCAAAAGATCATGGTACACTTTGACAAATGAGTACTTAAATTTCTAGCTCATTGTCACGTGCAATAAAGAGTCACACTAAAAACTTACAACGTCAAGAGATCATGGTATACTTTGCAAATGAGTACTTGAATTTCTAGCTCTTTGTGCAACAAAGAGTCACAGTAAGAATTTACATGGTCAAAAAAATCATGGTACACTTGACAAATGAGTACTTCATGTCACATAGCTCAATTCAATTAAAGTTAAACTCAAGAATTAAAGTTAAAGTTAAAGTTAAACTCAAGAATTAAAGTTAAAGTTAAACTCAAGAATTAATATAATCCAGCATATGCGGTACATAACAACCTTTAGCGTACAAGTATTTATAAAGTTATTTTGGACATCTTATTATTATTTAAATATTATAAGGTATTTTACCACATTCACATTCACATTCCTGGCTCGTAGAGATGCAACAACACATCCTAAAACTAATTTGTTCGTATGCCTCCTCTATTGGAAGTAGCTATGCAAAACTTAGTAATAAAGTATAAAAATTATATTATAATAAATAAATAAAAATAAATTAAAAGAGAAGATGGTTAGTTTGGGGGATTGTTATATTCCATGCTTGGATATTAGGGGAATGATTCATTCATGCTTGGTTAGTTTGTGAAAGGAAATATGAGTTGATGTTGATTATTTTGTGACTTGTTGTTTGATTATGTGTTGAGAGAGGAAGAGGAGGGTGTTGGAGGTTTTGAGGAGCTGAGTGAGGTAGAGAGATAAGCTAGCATAGACTTTACTGTTGGGGGCTCAAGGCCCTTAGCAGTTTGTTGGGGAATTAGTTTGGGAGGAGAGTGGCCACCCCAAACATTATTGCATTCGGTGGTTGATCACGGTAGTTTCGTTGCTGACTGAGGGTTGTGAGGTTTTTGAAGATGTCATCTCTCAAGTAAGTTATGCCCTTTCATGCTTCTTCAATAGATGTTGAACTTAATGAAATTTTAATTATATTTTTTTATATGGAATTTGTTTCCATTTATATTCTAAGTAGTTGTTCCTGGTATCTCAAATAGTTAGCCATATAGTTAAACAATATGTTGTTCTTCCAAATAAAAAATAGTAACTTGACATTGTATTATTGTTAATCTACCACAAATTCTCATGTTAGGCATTTAGTCCTTCGATACGGTATTAGAGCGCCAAATTTACAAGCTAATTCCTATGGACCTTCCTAATTAAATCTACATAACCCTAAGAGGAATCTTCCCAACATAAACTGTTTGGAAAATGATCATAAATTGATATGAAAATTACCAAGCCCAACTTATTAAATTTAAAACCCCAAAACCATGTCCAAAATGATTGCAAAGGGTTCATTACAAACCAAACTTGGGTTCATTAGCAACCAAACTTTCAATCAATGTACATCCCTATATGTAAGAGGATGATACAAGATACTAGGTGCAGCAATGAGACCAAAATCCTTTAGATAGAAATAAAAAAATATTAAAATGCTCTGGGTTGGTTCAAAACTCAGACTCCTTTGATGTTGGTAGACTGCATTATGGTTGGTTACTTTCAAATTATTGGATGACAATTCAAGAGAGGTGTATAAATGTGTTATTTAACTATTCATCCATTAGAAAGAATTATTCTATAGTACCTAATATTCCAAGGATTGTGAACAATGGTAGCCTATTTGTAATCGGGTGTGCCTAGTACTATGAATTCTAGATAGGGTTTGGTCTTATGACTCGGAGCCCACAAGAATACATTATTTTCTCTTTTCTATAATATTTTACTATAGTTAACAAAGCGTCAAACATTAGAAAATTTTGAATTTTCATATAACTATCTATTAATTCTCTTTATATTTCAATGGAAAAATTTGGCACTTCCTCACATTTCTAATGGTGTTCAATATATTCAACTTGAGGGACCTAAATAAATTTGACCTCGTCACATGCAACCTTTTTTACAATGTATGGATCCTACATGATCCCATGTACCAAACTTATATAGCAAGTGTGCACCCCAAACTAGTCAATTAAAAAAGATATTACAATCCCAGGGCGATGATAGATGGCTGTGCCTCGTAAGTGAAACCTATCCATCTCATCTTCATTTGATTTCAAGGGACATTATATACTTGTTGTTGGTGTAGTTAGACTACATAATAAGCTACAACCATGGCCCAACTATGTGATGTTATGTTGTGACTGAACTAGCTTCATGCACGGTGAACTTGACTCTCCTACCCCAGCCTTTCTTTGTAGTTAGTTTGACCACTCAGTCATATATTTTCAGGCCATCTACAATCACCACTCTTGTATGCATGTGTCGCATACACCTAGGCGCATAGGATTGGCTAAGTAAAACACCCCACTTTTTTAGTCATTTTTTCAATGAAACCGATCAAAATTTGATGGAGAGTTTGCAGTTTTTGCAATTTCGCGATCTCAACAATCAACAATCGTCATTCTAGACTAAATGGCATATTTTGAAACCACCAAAATGATCTAAATTACAATTTAAACAACAAAATTTACAATATCTTCAATTTTTGGTATGCCAAATTCCGACGACAATAGAACATTTTGGTCGATCGATATATTTCTCCTGCACCTAAGTATACCTTTCGGTACCGTGAATAAAGACCATGATTACAAGATCATTTTAAATTCATAATCTAGGTTTCAACTAATCCAACGGCCCTTCAACTAGAGCCTTTCTAGTATTTAATTATGAAATTCAAAGGTATCTTTGCACGAAAATGGAGTTTCAAAATTATTTGTTCCTCATCTTTTCACTATTAGGTTTAGGGATTATATAATACCTTTTGCAAATATAGCCAAAGCTATATAATGAAAAGGATATATTGTTATTTCCTCCATCGCCATCTCATTATTTTTGTGTCTTCATTTCTGATGTTTTCTTGTCACTTTCTTTTTGCCTGCCATATGTGAAATTATAATCACGTGAATTGATAATGGTAGTAGAGTTTATGTCAATCATTTAATGACGATTTCATGGATGAGTACATGGGTCAGTTGCCTCTAAATTGCGTTGTAAATATAAATAGGTTTATGTCACCTTTATTTGTTTCGAGGTGACCATCAACTATATATAATTAGGGGAGAGACACTAGAAGTGTTGCACCTAAATTTTTGTGACTTTTTTTTTAACAAGAACGGGTAATCGTAAATTGTATTAAAAAAGAAGAAGAAAAATTACAGTAGTAGATTTATGGATTGAATCCGTTGGACTTCAAAAACCATAATATCTTGCTCTTCTCTTACAAAGTGAATCTTATCTCTAAACTTTCTGAATCTGAGATGGCTATAGATTTTTACAAATTTCTCGAGAATGAAAAGACAAAAGATGAACATAGCAGAGAAAAGCTTGCATCTGTCCTAAATCCCATCAATGCCAGCAAAAAGGGTTCTTCAATGGCTGAAAGGAAAAACTGTTCCAAAATCAAGGGACCCAGCAACGCTCGGAAGTGTTCCCATTGCTAATCATGCAACCGTAGTCAAGTTGCACTCCTGAGTTTGCCATTTGATCTGCAGATTGGTTGTTTGCTTGAAGAATATGAAGAAAGTTGACAGCATTAGATTCATTAATAAGACTGATGAAAATGTGATGCATTTTGTTGGAAGGACTTTTATAATTTTTTACCAGCTTCCTTACCTCTCTTATGACTAGCAGTGAATCCCCGAACACTACTAGATCTTTGATTCCTAGAGTGATAGCAATGTCCAGCCCTTTCAGTAAAGCTAGCCACTCCGCATATTTGTTGGAGTTCCTTTCAATGCCCTAGGCAAAATCTTTCAGTTTGTTCCCCCACGGATCAAAAATTACCCCTCCCGCACCTAACAATCCCGGATTCCCTTTGGAGGCCCCATCAAAAAACAGAGTATGACAATCCAATTTTGTCGTCCAATTGCTGAAAGATTATGGGTTCTTTCGGATCTGCCATCTTAAAGGGTTGGGTTTTTTAGCATTTGTCAGAGAAGACTTGAGGGAGCAAAGAAGATCTCTATCCCAACTTTTCTCATTGGAGTTCAACGGTTCAAGATGTAAGTGCCGCAATCCATTGGATAAAAGAGCTTCAACCCATAGTGCTTTGCCAGAGGAGGAGACTCTATCCAGAAAATGATTCAGGTTTTCGAATAAGCCTTTGTTTCTAGCTATCTAAATCTTACAAAAGACATATTTGGGGAGCGAAATCCATGCTCTCGATAAATTTGGTTTCTTAAACAAAAAACCTTGGTAATAGTATTTCCAGCAAGCGAAAAGATCTTCCCGTTTGTAGGAAGAATGATATTAAAATGAATCTCTTTAAGAGCTGAGCACCAAACCTCAATTAGCAAAGGAGCAATCAAGAAAGAGATGCTTCTGCGTTTCTTCCGCATTTTTGCACATAATGCAACGACATGGTCATTCAACTCCCCCCTTTTTTAAATTCTCTGTTGTCAGGATTTTTTGGTGAACTAAGAGCCAACAAAAATATTAATTTTAGGAAGTCCATCAACGTTCCATACATTTTTCCAGATTCCCTCTTTTCTGTTATTATTTTGAATTGCATTGTATCTAGCTTTAATTGTGTATATTCCTGTATTTCCCTAGCTTCTGGAATCTTTTAAGTTGATGTGGATCAGTAGTGAGCCTTGGAGGAGCGACTGCAGCTGATTGTAATCCATCTTCAAATGGTCTAGCGTTTCCAATGTTCTCCATCCTGCCCATCTTCCACTATTGTGCCAGCTCGATAAGTCACTGATCGTGGAGACGTCTTGAGTATCCATCCATCTTTTTAGATCAACGAATCTGTCACGCTATTGTGCAACTCCCACGCAGTCCTCCCAAATCTGGATTTTTCTCCCGTTACAACTTGACCATCGCAAATCATCTTGGATGATGAAAGCTGATTTTTGACAGAATTTCCAGATTGGAGACACGTTTTGATTATTTGGAATGAATGTCAAGCATATGTCTCTGTTACCATTGAGGTATTTCTTCCTTAATGCATCCTTCCACTAGGATCTATTCCCTGAAATCATTTGCCAAATGATTTTTTCACCTAACGCAAGGTTCATGGCAGCCAATTCTTTGACACCTGCTCCTCCATTATATTTTTTCCTGCAAATCGTGTCCCAATTGACGAGATGCAGCTTCTTAGAGCTGTTGTGTTTTCCTCCCTGCCAAAGGAAGTGTCTAAGCTCTTTCCCAATCTCCTAGATAATCAAATTGGGAGCTAAAGAGATGGAACACGTGAAGATAGGAAACGCTGCTGGAACAACATTGATGAGCGTCAATTTCCTTACCAAGTTGAGCCATATGGCTCCCAGAGAATGAATTTTATTCTTGATGTTTTGAACCAGATCTTTCCAATCTACTTTTTTTTACTCCCTTTGTGAATTGGGATTCCAAGATATCTGAAGGAGTTCCATTTTATGCTGCCTTCATATCCTAGCGTCCTGGCTATCCTGGCAATGGTTCTGGCAGGGCAATTCCAGCCATAGATTTTAGTTTTGATAGTATTAACTTTCCCATCTGAATTTTTAAGAAAGATGGAGATGGCATCTTTAAATCTTTCAGTATTTATGAGGGAGGCTCCACCTAGAAGAATAGTATCATTTGCATACTGAGCATGATTGGTGTTTTTTACTCCTCTGGCAATTTTTAGACCTCTGAGTTCTCCATTGTTTTGCAGGGCTTGTAGCTTCTTGCTCAAAGACTCACCTACAATGAGGTATAAGAGAGGGGATAACGGGTAGCCTTGACAAAGTCCTCTAGAGGCTTGAAAGAATCCTGTCGGTTTACCATTGACAAGCGACGCAATCCATGGGCTACCAACGCAAGCTTTGTTCCATCTGCAAAAAAAAAAATGAAAATTCCATTTTGAGCATGATCTCAAATAAAAAGAAGTGATTGACCCTTTCGAAAGCCTTTTCCATGTCCATCTTGATTGTCATTCCTTGATGTTTGCGCTCCATACTTGAACGGATGGCCTCTTGGACTATGATTATGTTATCAATGATCTGCCTTCCATCAATGTAACCTTCATGTGTTTCTGAAATGACTTTTTTCCATGATCTTTTTCATTCTTGTAGCAAGGATTTTGGTGAGAATTTTATAAGAGGTGTTACATAAGGAGATGGGGCGGAACCTTTCAATCGAAAGAGGATTTTTTTCTTTTGGGATCAAAGCGAGGAAGGTGGAATTGGTGGCTCCTCTGATTTTATCTTTTTTTTTGGTCTAGTTTAGCATTTTCTTTAGATCTTCTTTGATGATGCCCAAAGCATCTCAAGAGAAATTGATCATAAACCCATCAGGACCCGAGGATTTATCAGGGTGGAGGGTCCATATTGCTTCAATAATATCATTTTCAAATATCGGCTTTCCTAGCTCCTTGTTCTCTTCTTCAGAAATACTGGAATGAATTCCTGAAAGTAGATCCTCTTGAGAGAGAGGATCTGTCTCGCCTTTGTCAGAATACAGTTGGTTGAAGTGTTGCAATGCCAGCTTCTTGATATTTTCTTACCCGGAGATAGTTTGGTTATTGTTGTTTTTCAATTTGTTGATGAAGTTGTAGCTCATTCTGATTTTGGTTTGTTTATGAAAGTAGCTAGTATTTGCATCTCCTCCCTTTAACCAAAGTTGGCGGGATTTAATTCTTAGAACACTTCTTCATGTCTGGCTGCTTTTAGAATTTCACTATATAAGGCCTTCTCATGAGATAAGATTTCATGGGTGATCTCTTCTTTGTCCATTTTAGAGTGGAGGGTGTTCAAATCTGATTGAAGAATTTTTTTTACAATGGCAAGTTTTGAGTAGGAGGTCGCTGCCCATTTTTTCAAGGAAGAGCGGACAACCCTAAGCTTAGATTACCAGATGAAGCTGGGGGATCTGGAAAAAGAGTAGTTCCAGGTTGTGTGAATAAGATCTAAAGTTTTGGCGTTGTTCAACCATAGAGGGTTAAACCTGAAGGGAATATGCCCCAGGTTTGTAGGAAGGCTGAAGGTGAGGGAGATAGGCTTATGGTTAGAGGTAGCTGAAGAGATAATGCGAGAAGTAGGAAGAAAATATTTTTGGAAGAAGGATGTACTTACCAGAAAACGGTCTAGTCTTACTGTAATGTGCCTTGGTACGATTCGCTTGTTGCTACAGGTGAATCTCCCATTTTTGGGCATAGGATCCAATAGATCTAGATCTGCCATCAAATCTTCGAGCTTTTCGCTAAAGGAGTCTCTAATGATTGAACCTCCTCTTTTTTCCGAACTCGATTTTGTTTGTATTGAAATATCCAGCAATGATAACGTCTTTCCCATGCACATCCGCTTTTAAGGAGAGTAAAGAATCCCAGAAATCCATTTTTTCTCTATAATGGGTCAGCCCATATACATTGCAAATGTAAATAATTTCCTGATTGCTTTGGTTTTGCACTTCTACTAGTAACCAGTGTGTGTTTTCTTTTGCTGATTTGATATTGAATTTATCTTATATGCAGAAGGTTTCTATTTCACTTGAAGCACCTCTAGAACTGATGGTCTTCCCAGCCCTGAATTTCCAGAAGAGGGATGATCTGCTCAATACCTCATCTTCTGGCATCTTAGTCTCCTGGATGAGCAGAATGTTTGGTTTCTCAGTGTTTATGATGTTTTTTAGAGCTTCTACCTCGATTGATCCTCCCATACCTCTGCAATTCCAAGATACTAGATTCATTGTTTCTTGAATGTATGAGATCATGCTCGAGATCTGAAGTCTTTGGCTCCAGAGGATTAAACATTCTGAAGCAGTCTGGTATATTCTATGTTGAGTTGTCTTCCTAATTCTAATTCTCTTTATACCTCTTGCTCGCGTTGTTGCCTCTGAGATTTTCTTCCTCTTATGGCTTGGGATGGTCCTTGCCCTGTTGTTTTCTAGGTTTCTTGAGATGATGATCGACCTGGGGATGCATGTTTTGGGTAGATCTTGCTATGCCTGACCATTTCTTCCATGTTCCTCCCGGGGAAGGCGATATTTCATCTGTTTTCCAAGTGTTCTCCTCATCTTCTGCCACCATGTCTGCCCAAGTTCCTCCAGGGGAGACCGACCTATTAGGAACCTTCTCTGAGACCTCTTCTACCACTATTGGGGAGATTGTTGTCGAGGTCTGGGTCCTGTTGATTTCTATTCTATCTTCCTTGTTATGGATTTCTAGATTGGGAATTTCCCCTTCTTCAGCTTGGAGGGCATCAAATTGATTGTTCAGGAAGGTTCCTTTGCTTTTAGTAGGTTGGTCCTAGGTTTTTTCCTAACCTTTTCTGGAGTTACTGGTAGAGTTAGGGTTTGTTTTTTTCCTCTCTTTGCTTGATGTCATCCTTCTTCCGAATTTTTTTCAGCTTCTTCCTGAGTAGACTTAGGGCAATTCTTTACGAAGTGTTCGTATTCATGACATTTACTGCATTTGAATGGTAGTTGTTCATATTCTACCTTCTAGTAGAATTTCCATCCGTCCATGATAGATCAACTCCTTCTAGCAATCATTTATCTAGGTCTACCTCTACGCAGATCCTCGCACAGGAGAATAGAGGGCCTTTTGGTTCAGCTTTGTCTATGTATCTGCCTAAAGAGTTCTCGATTGATTGTAGGGCTTCATCATTCCAGCAATGGAGGTGTAGATGAGGTAATCGAACCCAGACCGCACTGATTAAGGGAAATCCTTTTCTGGATCAAAGGATAGGGTCCATCGGTTGAGATATAAGCCTCGGGGGCCCATGAAATACGGTCCATTTCAGAAATAAGATCTATGTCTTCTTTGTTTTTGAATAGTAAGGTGTAAAATCCTTTGCCACAGAAACAATGTTGCAAACCCCTAGTCATGAGAGGCATCCAATTTTTGGAGATCCATATCTCCATGGATTTCATCGATGGCCATATCCCTAAGAACTATCCTATTAGACCTCTCTTGCTCAAGCTAGACCTTTCATTCGTGAAGCTGTCGACATGATTTGGACTTTTGGCACTGCTACTCGCTTCACAAAGTTATAGATTGGAGGATGTGCCGCGGGGAGGTTCGTAATGGAGGCAACCAAGGCCTGGAAAGCTAGATCTAGATTACTACGAGGTTCTTCCATAGGTGGATCTGGCGGATAAGAATCCATGAAGCCAGCAAAAATCAATAGGGACTTCGATCCAAACTGCAAAGCAGAGGGGCTACTTGCAGAGATTGGCTAGTCCACTGCTCGCGCAGGTCTCGACCCTCACTAATTACCTGCGCATAGTGCACAAGATTCTTGAACTTAATTCTCCATGCTTTCGATCTTTTTTCCTCCAAATTTTTATCACATATACTTTTTCATGTTCTCTATCTAACCATATTGGTCTTGAGGGGTGACAAATCCAAATTGATGTCATTCCAACCACAAAGTTCCAAGTTGTTCATATATAGTATTTTTTTGGACCGGGACCAATAGATAAACATTGATGTGACTAAAAGTGCATGTGACTTAAAATTAAATTTAAAATTATTTATTTTATTTCAAAATGTAGAAAAAACTTTTTGTTATATATAATTTTAAATACAGGAAAATATTAAGAATGACTTGTACATAACTTGTACTTTTACGAACCACTTATGTTATCTGATTTTTCTAAGATTGGAGTGTAACCCCACCACTCCCTATCTCCACATTTGGTCCTTGCCCCACATATGGCTCCTCTCCTCTATGAAATAGTCAATTTGTCAAGAAACTATGACCATTTCAAGAAGCATGAAGGCTCTAACATCAAATATATCATCCACATGGTATACATGCACCCATTTTTGTTTCAATCCTACAACTGTCAACTTCTTTTTGGAATTTTTAATGATTTCTTCGACTATGGTGAGTACTAGTGACAACAAACAACAGATGGTTGGGGAAATTGATTAACTAGTGCCAACTATTCATTTCTATCATTACTCCTTTCCTCTCATCCATGGGTCAAGGAGACATAGACAATGATGTGTGTGTCCCCTCTCAATTCTCTACCTTGCATCTTCAAATAAATTTTTTGTGCCAAATCAATCCATTTCCAAACATTGTTCACTACTTGTCATAGCCATGATGCCAAGCAAATTAAACAATTGTGCATATGAAGAATATCAAAACACCATTTGTTTAACAAAATTATTTTCATTCTTTTGACTTTCAGATTTTTTTTAAAAATAGGAACAGTTTTGAGTTTCATATTAAAAGGTTACAAACAACCATCATTTACAAAAATTACTAATGTTTTCCAATAAAACAAATATTCAAAATGTAATCCCAGAAGAGGCCAAAATCGGACTCACGGACCATATTGCCATAGACATTGACAAAACATGTTATCATGTGGGTAATATGGATTCACACATATTTCCTTAATAGAAAAAGAAACACTAAATAACATGGATTAGCATGTGGGTAATGTGGATTAGCATGTGCTTGAAGTCCAAGAAGTCATTTCCAATACCACTAAATAACTCCCTCTAGGATGTCATTGTATTATACTTGTTGAATGCAACTTTTACAATGTGGCCACATGTGTGCCTACTTCCGAAATTCAGGCTTTGTCCAAAGCTCTCCACTTCCAAGGAAAAATCTAGACTTGGGAGATTAAAACTTCCGGGCTTTAATAACCCCTCAAATTTGTCGAAAATTACATACCAAACAAACAAATTTGCGAGAGATTAAGATAATTCTTATTTGGTCTCAACTGGGAAATGATAATCTGAATGCTTTTCCCTATAGAAAAAGATTGCTCAACCTTAGCAGAATGAAAATTAGGATCTCTCTCAGGGTGACCTCCATTCTTTTCTCCCATATTAATCTGCATAGAGGTCTATACTATTTGTATGAGAGGGTAAGACTACTTGCATGCGACAAAAATAAAGACCCATGGGAAGAGTGTACCATCTCCAAGTGCATATCATTTCAAAATTCCATCTCTGCCACCTTTAATCCAACTGCTTCATGTAGCCTCTAAATATTTCCTTAAGAGAGCTTTACTTTCCTCTAAGTCCTATGTCAATGCTCCATGCACAATGAGCTATGGAAACCATTTCCTTTTAGGGGAACATTCATTTTCAACAATCATGCTTGGAACTAGTTTAACTCCTTAATTTGCTAATTTATCTACCACTTCATTGTTGTGTCCTAGAATGTGGAAAAAGGATAACTTTTGGAAGAGATATACTAAGACCAAAATCCATTTATGTAGTTATCTCGCGTTTTGGTTCTACCTTATCCAGCATTTTCATATCATACTAATAAGATACAATCTTAGAGTCTCCAAAAATGGCAGCATTTGATGGGTTTAGAGAGGTTATTAACTTAGCCACTTACAAAAGAGCAAGCCATTCTATTTGATTATTAATATATTATATTATTCTGTTTAAAATTTGTACTTAAATGTATTACATAAAATCATATAGTAAATTATCAAAATATTACATCATAAAAATACTCATAATCCAACAATGAAAAACCAGGATTTCACTTTATTTCACCAAATATTTTCAGCAAAAATGACTTTTTTTCTCAGATATGTATTTGGCTTTGTAAATGATAGTCGTTTCTTTCTGCTGCCTCTTGGTGATTGAATCTCCTCTCTCTAGTTGTTTTTGGGCTATCCAATGACTAGTATCATTAGAAGTATGATGTTTGTGTTAGCTTGTAAAATTCTACCCGGTTTCATATACTTTTCTCTATAAAGTATAGTTTTTTTTATTAAAAAAATATCATTCCTATTTCATAATAAAGAATAGTAATGTTATTTAAAATATATCTACTTGTTTTAATATAAAATGCCTATAAACTATTATTTAATCTCATCCAAAAGGAAAGGAAAAGAGACTCAATATTTAAGCTCACATTGAAAAAAATGGTGGAGAGATAAAAGAAAATGAAACTATAAACCATTATTTAATCTCATCCAAAAGGAAAGGAAAAGAGGCTCGATATTTAAGCTCACAGATTGAAAAAAATGGTGGAGAGATAAAAGAAAATGAACTTTTGTAATATTGCATCTTTCCAACTCACTGTAAATGAGATATTAAGAGCAACCTTAGTTGGGTAGTAAGTTTAACCACTTAAAATTCTAACATTAATTTTTCATATCACTTTGCATTTTCATAGGTCACTTTTTATGTTACATATCTTACTTTTTATTTGTTCATGTTATCAATCTCTCCTTTACCCTCACCATGAAGATGGATTGGTAATTTTAATTATGACAGGTGGATAGTGCAAAAATATTGTGTACCACTTGTTTAATTAATTGTGAGTAAAACTTTGGATTAATTTTAATGACCATTTTTTTATGCAAATTATAAAGAAAAATGGCTCCAAAGCCTGGTAGACAACCTCAAACTAGTGTTAATACCAATAAATACACTAGTTAAGCAAGCTATTTTATGCTCATTAGGAAAGAAGTATGGCATGTTCAGGGATTGGATGACAAAGCAAAACCATAACTAAAATGTAGGACATACCGGATGAGAATTAAGATGGGGAATTTGAGTAGAGAAAAAAATACATTTTTACTACAAGTTTGATTTGATCAAATCTTTATAAAAATACATAATTGTCTTTATTTATTCAACTATTCTAATCTAATTATGGTAAATATATATTTTTTGTTTTTATATAATTTAAAATTACTTATATATTATATCCTAATTTTTATTTCATTTTGTTGAAATTGTTTGTATATATATTTAAAATTACCTTGTATATTGTGTCTCAATTTTTATTTCACTTTGTTGAAATTGTTTTTATATATATTTAAAATTACTTTGTATTTTGTGTCTTAATTTTTATTTTACTTTATGCTCCAAAAGGAGAAAAACTACAGGATATAAAGGTGTAGGAAAAAATATAATATATTGTAAAATGGTCATATGTTCAAATCTTTATCAACCCATTGTTTAACAATTCCAACTAAATAAGTAAAATAATATGACATATGGTAAAAATGTCACATATTCAAACGGCTATTACTTCAGGGATGAACCATTTTCCATCTGGTCGGCTTCAAAAATTCCACCAAAGTTCTCTAAAAGCACATGATCTCAATTCAATTTCGTATAAAGTTAGTCAGCCATCGTATAAAGTTAGTCAGCCACTCTATCGAGTTCAAATTTCAAGCCCCTTTTTAATCGAATTCAAATTTTAAGTCTTATGGCTTAATGGGAGCTGGCCTGGGAGCAATATTGAGCTTGTTGATAGTCATTTAATCCAGGAGTAGTAGGTTGGATGTCGTTGGATTTTAAGTAGTTGGTTTAATAAAATTCAATAAAAGCGTTGGAAAGCGAGGAGCAATATTCAACCTGCTACAAACCATTTAATGCAGCTGCAACAAGCTGCATGCCTGTTGAATCTCAAGCAACTTGAGTTACAATGCGCATCAAACCTGCTGCAACCTGCTGACGGCTGAAAAGCATGCAGATAGTCTAGAGAAGGACAACTTGTGCAGTGACGTTTAGAGATTCTGCCAAACCGAAAATGCACCAACAACTTGAGTTCCAACTTCCAATGGGCATCAAACCTGGTGCAGTACTGGCCGCTGGAAAGCATGCAGATGGTCTGGAGAAGGACAATTTTTGCAGGGACGTTTAGGGATTCTGCCAAACCGAGAATGCGCCAGGAAAGTTCTGGCCGCAAAATAGGGTATACGGTATGTTAGATCCCTGCAGCAATTTTAATTAGACTTAGACTGACTTCTGGGGTGCATAATGGTTGCCGTATAAGACTCCATATTCTCTCTGAGCAAATTAGAAGACAAAAGGAACGCACTGTAGAAGACAAAAGGAACGCACTGTCTTTTACATACTGGCTCCGAATATAACTTGCCCGCTGATTGGGCAAGAGCTATCCATTGAGCTGCAGAGCATTTAATGCTGCTGCAGCAGGCTTGATGACGGTTGGATCTCGATCTGCTCCAGATCCAATGGTCATCAAGCCTGCTGCAGCAGCATTAAATGCTCTGCAGCTCAATGGATAGCTCTTGCCCTTCCACTGTTAGTGTGTCCAGATTCGGGTCAGACAGCCACTGTAACATGTTATTACTAACGCCGATTAAGTATCACAGTTCAAAATATTATGTAATATTAAAATAAATTTTATACACCAATCTATAGATCAGTTTAAGCTGAGGTTTCACATCAAAAAAGTGCCTATCCTTTTAACTACAACCTTATCTAATAAAAATTAAACTTATTAAGATTCTCAAAATAACACATCTTAACGATTAAATCCAGTCAAATACGCAAGGCCACCGACTCACCGAGCCTTCGCTTGGAAATAAAAATTCTTCAGACATTACGTTCATAATTGGATTCCAAAATGCGCATCCGATCCACTAAATCCAAATGAAATATCATTCTGATTCGACATAGCGGTCATCCAGGCAAATCAAGAAGCATCTTTTGACAATCAAGAAACACTTTTTGATTCTGCGATTAATTCTGATTCGACGTCGAATTTGACATCGGTGACATAGCCGTTATCCATTCACACCTCTCTTTTATATTTCACGCTCCTCTTCTATTTTGGCAAATAAGCAGCATATTTTGACGATCAAGAAACACTTTGAACCTCCTTTGATGGAATTAGTGTTGGAATTTCATTTCATCTTTTTTCTTCAAACTAATTTTATTTTGGGAAGTTTTGAGTTTTTATTTCTCTGGTCATATAAGGTTTCGGAATTATCTTTAACCATGAGCTTAGGATTCTTTCATTAATAAATTTTTATTAAAGAATTTAAGCAATGAAAAAATTAGTTTTTATTATAATGATAAAAAATAAAGCAAACTAATAATTAACATCCACTAACATTATTCAACACCCACCAACATCCATATTACCTGCAATTAAAATCTGGGTTTGGGAACTGGTTTCAAAGTTCAATCTCTGGAAAAACTAAAAATAAATCAAAATCGCTAAACATCAAAAAATGCATTTTGGAAAATTGTTAAATCTGGGTTTGGGAACTGGTTTCAAAGTTCAACCTCTGGAAAAACTAAAAATAAATAAAAATCGCTAAACTTCAAAAAATACATTTTGGAAAATTGTTTGCCAGTTTGGTTTGACTTTCTCCAAAATATTTACAAGTATTTGACAGAAAAAATGCCCCATAACAAACAAAACATCCTCAAATCCAACATAACAAACAAAACGTCCTCAAATCCAACATTGGATGGAATATATCCTCTTATTTGCCACTTTCCAGTTTGTACTAAAGGTCACTGTATTTGGTAATGTTATTAAAGGGAGCATGTAAAAAATAAATAAAAAATTAATTTGATATAAAAAAATTCAAAGCTACAATTTCATTTTATTTTAACATTATTTAAAAAAAATAAAAAATAAAAAATAAAATAAATAAATAAATAAATAACTTATTTCTTAATTAAAAATTTTAATTTTAAGATATTTTCACATTTTCTAAATTACAAAAAATGAATAAAACATAAAAGAAAATTAATAAAAAGATCTATGTTACAAATTTTAATTTGGAGAATGCATTGAAGTTGCATATAGATTATCTATGTAGAATAAGGTTCAAAGAATACTATTTCTAAAATAAAGATTGTTTTATCTAAATTACAATTATACTTTTGAATTGAATTTGGATATTTGGTTAGTGCACACAATATGTGTATAATTAAGAGGAAGATTTTCTATTTTTTAAAGAGAAATTTCTACAAGTTGGAAGGTATATGTAGTGATTCATTTTAACAAAAGGTAAAAATGTGTGTTTGTATTTGTATTGAGGAAATGTGAGTTCAATTGAGAATCTTAATAACCACCTCTAGTTTTCAGGGATTCACATTTACCCATCATTTAGGTGATTCAAACTTTTGAGTGCAAAAGGTGGATGAGGACAAGATGTTCCCTCCAAAAAGTCCCTTACTTACTTGAAGATGAACTCCTACTTGAAATTGGGCTCTCTAATTGCAACTCATTTAGGTGATTCAAACTTTGGAGTGGAAAAGTTGGATGAGGACAAGATGTTCCCTCCAAAAAGTCCCTTACTAACTTGAAAATGAACTCCTACTTGAATTAGGGCTCTCTAAATGCAAGAACACAAGGTCCTCATTACATTATCTTACATGTCTATCTTGAAACAATTTATACTACATGTTATTTACATTGGAATGAGTATTGAGAGAAACATTGGTGGTTAAAAACTTTTTGTGGTTTTGACATTAAACATAGAAATTTTGATTATGATAAACCAAAACTGTTTTTCAACATTTTAATCAACTGAGTTTTGTTATGGAAATGGATATTACCTTCCTTTGCAAGATTTGGAGAAAAAATATGCAAAGCCTCTAATTTTAAAATTAATTACAACATTCTTTATCTTTTGTGTATTGGGCCAAATGTACTTGTGTTATGTTTAAAGGCATGATTGGATATTTAGGATTGAATGCCTCTCGTATGCATTGTAGCATCATAGGCTTAACAAACTTTGGGCTAGAAGGGAAGCTTTTTGGGCTAGAAATTGGGAAGCTTGAAATAGTTATTGGAACAGAAAAGTGCACCATCAAATTAATAATCTTGACAATATTAAATATCACGCCCATATGAAGTTTTAAGATAAAGCATGCTATAATAATGAAATCATCAATAAGAAGAAGTTGATATACTACAGAGAGTTTATACATCATTAGTTTATTACAACCTTTTTTTTGAAGTTATGACTTTGAAAAACAAAAATTAAATATTGTCAAAATCAAGATCAATGGTCATAAAGTCAAATATAGGGTTGGTAACTAAACACACCCAACAAGTTATGGGATGAGTTACTTTGTAATACAAGAGAGGGTGAGGATGAATATTATTACATTTTAACATGTGCTACTCTTATTATAAAACATAAATGTACATAGTTTTGTAATTAAGATAGTGTTTAGGGAAAATGAATCAAAATACACATAGAAACAACTTACTATAGCAAATTACTTTAAATTCAACACAACAAAATTCACAACCACTATTTTGTTTCATTTACTGTAAGTATAAAGAATTTAACAACTTATAAATCACATTCCATCTCACAACTAGATCTATAATCATATAAATCTACCCCTTCAGAAGCTTCTTACAAAGTTATAACAATCATAAGAATTACAAAAACCTTAGACTTCCAATAATTGTACAAGCCACGTATAGGAATTTTTTTAGAAAATGCACTCCTTTCACTCTAGAAACACTCATCAAATGTTATGAAGCTATTTGGGTGTTCATTAATCCATGACACATCACCTTTAATTCTTATCTAGCACTCTTAAGACTTAAGGCCAAAAAGATCATTAATTGCTCAAAAGAAAGGCCAAAAAATAACACTCTTAAGGCCTAAAAACACCATTAATTGCTCAAAAGGTAAACTCGTAAAAAGTAAGAGTATTTTAAAAAATATAACATCTCTTCAAAAATGCACACCAAATCCTATTAAATGTATGCTTTCTATAATTCAAAGTACAATGACGAAGTGTTTAACATGGGATGCAACCCTATATATTTATATTTCCCACAACTATCTTCATATGGAAGTTATAGAGCTAAAGATGGCAATTTAAAATTTATTTTTGCATGTTTTTACTGGAATTGAAAAAATGCATGCCTAAACTTTAGTATCCATCTGCTGATACCAAACTTGCTTAATGTTTTTTATATTCTATATGACATTCCCATGTGGTTATGTTTGCAATCTTAATATAAAAAATAATTGTTATGGAAAAACATGGCAAATATGATTTTGTGTGATGTTTATATCTTAATGAATTAAAAACCATACATGGATGTTTTCTAACAGGAGCTAACATATGGCGAAGAGCAATCTGATCATTTGATTGACATTAGATTAAGTAAGAGTTGTCTGTATACATTGGGGTATCAAGGGTTAGTTGAACAATATGTAAGTAGCTACGTTGTTTTACATCCCTTATTTTATAATTAATGGAACAATAAGAAAACGTTAATTATATATGTGCTTGTCTCGGGATTTGACATAGTGGATGCTAGGTGTTTGTGGCGCCATTGGGAAATCTCATAAGAGACATTTACTATAGAGTTATTATGAGAGATGCATTCATTTCTTAGCTTGTATTCAAATCCGTATGGATTGATCCAATGAATAAGATTTGTTGTGGGGTTTTACATGGAATTTTCCCTACTTTATCCTTGGTATTTTTCACTTGGAATTGTGTCCATCACTCTATTTAAATTTACCTATGTGAATTCTTTCATTGATTTGAGGCTTTTGTATTCATTGTCCCTTGGTGTTTATATCACATATTACCAAATTCCTCCATCTACTTGAAAGGTTGGGAGCTTTGGTTTTCCCCTCGATAATGGTTCTCCTCTATTTTATTTAGGAGTTTTTATCCCCAAGGGATGAGGGTCAAGATTGATGACATAACCTAATCTAACACAATGTTTGGGAGATAATTTGAAGGCATCCTTGGTGGATTTCAAGCTTGGAAACAATGCTAACAAAGCAACATAAGAAGCTTGGTCACGATGGAAGGAATGTGGGACCAATAGGCATTTAATTTCCTTCATTATTTGTGTGTATTGCATGCTTAAAATGAGAGTGGTAATGAATGTTTTTTTGTGTGTTTCTCCCATCCTCCAAAACACATCCATTCTTCTTGTGGTTTTGACCCATGATTGCTATCTATGTTTGTTATTTGCTGAGATAATTAATACCACATACAAAGGTTGATTGACCTCTTGCATGCATTGAATTATATCGAGTAAAATGTTTATACACCTTCATTTCCTTTGATTATTTATAGTTTGTTGTTGAAGCTTCAACCCAAGTTCTCATACCCATGTGTGCATTATATGTGACTTTTCCTTGGCTTCTATTTTGGGTTGACCACAACCAACCCCTTGGTTTTGATTTTTGTGGATTGAGGGAATTGAAAGCCCCTGAAGATCTACCTCTTTTTAATTTCCTTCATGAATAAATTGCCAATGCTTAACTTGAACTTGCCGCCAATAATTTCACATCGGTGAGTGAGTGTTTGTTATGGTGATTTGGTGGTTTGGTGGTTTGAAATACCTTTTCCAAGCACTTGTATGGCATCTACATGACTCTTGATTTTATTATTTTCATCTTGTAGCATGAAATACTTTTCTCTTGATTCCATCAAGTGTAGGCCATGACAGGATGAGGAGTCCACCATCCATATCATATCAAATGATTGATAGGGTTTGATTGATGGTATATCTTGCTACTTCGATTGTTGTTGTTTGTTTTATACAACAAACTGAAGCTTGGTTCATTTGATATATTTTCTCAAGTATGATATTCCTTTGTTATCGATGGAGTGCTATGCATGAGAAACACATATGATTTATATTGGCAAATTCACAACATTACCTATATGCACATTTGTTTGATCCCTTGTATATAGTTATCGTGAACAAAATTTCACTTGGGAATATTTTTCCATCCATGAAGAATTATGGAACTATGTCAGCTTTCCTTTTGATATGTATTGTCTAAAGCTATTATTGCTCGCACTCTTTCCAAAATGGGTGCAAAAGGGTTGTAGGTTCAGAAGTTCTTATTGTGGTATGAGTTTAAATATATTAATCTATTTATGACTCAAATTTTAATGTTACGCCCAAGTTTGAAATGAAAGTGAAGGCTAAGATCATTTTCCATATAAAAAGCTTTCAACATGAATCTTCTATTGAGTGCTCTAGATTTTGGATCCCTACAATTGATCTTGATGCATATAGAATGTTATTGGGTTGAAGTATAAATTCAAGTCTAACATGTTTCCTACTCATGATTCTGATATATTCTGATATTGGGTTGAAGTATCAAGTCAACATTTTGATATTGGATTTTTTGTTACAATATATCTCTCCCATACTATCATCATGTTACTTTTATCTTGCTTTTATACCCACTCCTCCCATACTATCATCATGTTACTTTTATCTTGCTTTTATACCCACTCCTTGTCATACACAAACATCCTTGTTTCTTGACCTTTGGCATTACATACATGCATTGTTGAAGGTAGACATTGTGGTTTAGTTATGGTTTGCTTGGTTTAGATAGTTACATGTCAAATGTAAGAATTGTTGGGATGATTAATAGGGTGTTTTGATATTACTAGTTGTTGACGGACAATCTATCGTCAAATATTAAATCAACTCTAGGAGTGTACCCAAATCCCAACTGATAATGGGGATGTGGTCTATTTTAATGAGGCTCTTTATAAACACCTTAATCATAAGAATCCCCATCATGATTTCAAATTTGTAAATAATGTTTGACAATATTATTTGATGAATGAACAATAGTGTTGTATTTGAATGATGGCGAACTTTATATATGTTTTGATGCATTGTTGGTGACATTTGATAACAAAGTTATGTGTGTGCGTGGAATGTATAATCTATGGGTTGTTAAAAATTTTAAATTTTATTTAAATGGACCTTACAGGAATTTATGCATCATAAATTTATTTTCACTTGCACACTAGTTGAGTTGAAAGCCTTAGTTGACCTAGGAAGTTAGTCCCCTTAGACTATGTGACTTTCAAAATTCTTGCTACATGTAAATTCAAAAGTAAAGCATCCAAAAAATTAATTTCAAGAGTAAATTCAAGAGGCAATAATTACAAATCTTCAACTACCTATCCACCTCTTATTAAAAAGGAGAGGAACTTGAATAAGGGGAGTAGAAAAGAGAGAGTAAGTTGTTAGGATATTTAGACACTTAGGAGTCAGTTAAAATCAACTTGTTATAATATATCGTTAGTTAAAGTGTGTTTCTTTAGTATGTATTTGTACATATGTAATCCGACGGTCACGATATGTTCTCGACATAGAGTGATACAACAATTCATCTTCTCCTCAATCTTAACGACCATTTATATGTGGCTTAACATCTGATTGGTCTATGATCTCTATTTAAAGAGCATGTAGGGTCATTTTCTAGTTGATCGATTATGAGAAGCTCATTTGTAGCAATCTTTTTCTTTTGCATAATAATATTTCCTCAAGTAGCTATTTGGATGGGGCCAAGGCCTGTTTCCCTCTTCAAGGGTTTAAACCACATAAACAATTGGTGTGTCGATATTTGATTTGTTTATGTGAGTGATTGCTCAAGGTGTTCGGTCTCTTGGAAATATCATGTGTTAGTCAAACACAAGTAGCCTTAATTTACTGCTGCATTATCCCTAATTGCATTCTCTCATTCCTTCAACAAACTAACAAAGCTAGTAATGGCAAATAGGTTACCATCTAAGGTCTAGGACTAGGGTGAAAGGTTAGTTGCTTCCCTCTAGAGATAATTTATGTTTATTTTCTTCATGTATGTATTTCTCCACAATATCCTAATGACTAACACTACCATGATCACATTACCCTTCAAAAAATATTAGTGTGCAACTAACAAAGTCTTTGTGTTGTCTAGGTATTCATCTCACTCGACTCTAACTTGTTGTGAGCAACATATGGTCTTGGAAATCTTATTTATAGAAAGCCAAGTTGATTGCTAGACCATTTGGGTTACTATTGGCTACACATAGAATCTTTATTAATGAATACATCCTTCTTTGGCCATGCTTGCACCTGGCTTTTCTATGTATATTATTTTTCTTTCAAGCATTGTTCAGTCTTCTTTTGCTTATTCCACTATTATAAATATACATGACTTATTTATTGATTATGTTCAATTATCATACATTTATAATCTCTTGTATTTATGTTAAATTCACAAATTTAATAAATTCGGCCTTTACTTCTCTGTATATTATTTATTTCTTCATTTTATACCGTATTCACATTTTAATTATATATTTTCTAGTTCATTTTAAATGTTAATCTTAGACTTCATTGAGAATTTCCATAACATTTCATACATTTATTAGTTTATTTTTTCAAGACTCCATCCACATTGAAGACCATGTCCCAAAAAATTAATTAAAATTTAATTGTGTAATTAACATAATATGCAAAGATTTCGGGGCGGCAGGGGGGGGCGGAGTTTTCTTCACTCTGGAAGGATCAATGGAGTTCAAGTTCGCTTGGGGACTGGGCATCGATACCAACAATATGGCTGAAGCATTGGCCCTTTGGCAAGGATTGAGAATAGCCGAGGACTTGGGAATCATCGAGCTAATCGTCATTGGGGACTCCAGAGTTGTCATCCGTGCGCTAGCTGGAAATCTTTTGCCAACTCAACTGGGTCTGAGGCATCTTCTCCACAAGATAATGGCTCAAGCCTCTCTCTTTACTAAGATTGATTTCTATCATGTATTACGGGAAAACAATCCCCATGCTGACCTTGAGGCTAATAAAGGGGCAGCCCTCAGCCCCGGGGAGCTAATCCTAAACACCAATGAATCTTACTGCCCTCCCCCATAGGAGCGGGGGCTTATCATGGGCCACCCCCCTCGTCCCTCCGTGGGCCCTTCCCTCCGCGCGCTAGCAAACCGATTCATGGGCCCTCCCTCGTCCCTTCGCGTGCTGGCAGGCTGCTGTGACGCCTGGCGCGTGGTGTTCACGTGGCCACGTGCGGGGTGGTATTATCATCCTACATGCAGGTCCCTTCACTCATCGCAGCATTAACTCCTGCTCGAACACTCAGAGCTCCATCCAGCGGTTAATGGATTCTGGACAGGTGAGTGCAGGCTCATTGATGGGAGGACGCGCTGGTTTATTGGAGATTATGAACATGGAGCTCTCGCACGAGGCGATTCCTGATGCAGTCTTGTCGAAGGAAGATGCAAGGTTTGTTTTCATGGGTGAATTCATCCGCGCACACAACACCCTGATGAATTCTGGTATGAAGTTCATGTCGAAGCATTCGGGCATTTGCTAGATTCATGGTACGCTCAGTTATGAAGTGACGTCGGTCACTGCGTCGTCGATGGTTATAAGGAACCGAATCGCAAAGGGTCGAGGCATTCTCATTGTGCTGATCGATTTAGAGCTCTGTCATCAAATTGCTTGGAAATTGCTGGTTCACAGAATGGAAGCAGATTCCTCCTCCGTGAGCGCGCCGGTTCCATCCTCGGTGGATAAAAAATTCAAGGAAGTTAAGCAGGAACTCATTTCATTGCAATCCCAGGTGAATGCGATGGATTATGAAGGCGGATGGCGTCTGGATCATGTCAGTAAGGATTTGGTCTTTCTCAGGGAAAAAATTAAAAGGAAGGTCAAGCGCATAGAGCATTCTTTCTCCAGGTAACTTGTCGAGCTTGAACTCAAGGTGGACAAGCTCGCCTCAAATTCCTCAAGCATGAAGAAAATGGTATGCCGTCCAGTTCGGAAGGCTGATTTTTGACTTCTTGTTTGGGTTCGCCATCCTGCTCGTCTCTGGCTCCCCGAAGCCATGCATGTTTCTGTTTCTGTTTATGTTTATGTTTATAAGTATATTAGGCAATTAGCTATCTCTGACCTTCAGTTCAAAACTATGAATAGGCTTCAGACTGTTGGGTTGCCACTACCACAAGGGCGTTTTTTGGGAGGTGTTCGTCTTTGCCGCTCCCTCAAGGGAACTTAGTTGGTTTTTTGTTTCTGCTGCTTCCTTAAGGGCATCAAATTAGGCTCTTTACTTCAGCTTCAGTGAAAGCTTTTTTGTAAACTGGTTTTGGTTCTGTAGGTGGTCACACCATCTCCCTTAATATAACATATCCACTTTTGTCTAAAAAAACACATAATATGCAAAGATTTATGTCTTATTTATTTCTTCATTTTATACCATATTCACATTTTAATTATATATTTTCTAGTTCATTTTAAATGTTAACCTTAGACTTCATTGAGAATTTCTATAACATTTCATATATTTATTAGTTTATTTTTTCAAGACTCCGTCCACATTGAAGACAATATCCCAAAAAATTAATTAAAATTTAATTTTGTAATTAACATAATATGCAAAGATTTATGTCCTATCCATGTTGTATTTACTTAATCACAAAACTACTTGTTAACATTTAAAAATTGATAAATTTATTTATAATTATAAAAATATATATTTTTAATATATATGGAATATTATATATCGTATTGAAAAATTATTAAGAAAATAAAATATTCTACATATTCATGAGTATGGTTAAAATGTAAAAATTAATATGTATGCTTCTTTGGAATGTCTTATTGACTATATATATAGTATTTTAAGAAAAATCATTCCAATTCTATTAAGAATGACTCATACAATCAACCAACACTATTATTAATTTGAACATAATAAATTAAGTAAACAACATATTCCTACAATACTATAATTTAATGTAATGTAATTAATTAAAATATAATAGTATAATTAGAAGAAGACATTGTTACATTAGTAGTAAATGAAATAAAAACACTTCATTAATATTGTTTTATAAATAAAATTATTGTTTAATTAAGTATCATATTATTATAATTATTTAAATAATAGTATTTTTACTAATACTATTTAGACCTATCAACCAAGATGATTATTGCTAATTAATATATATAAAACATTATATAATAAAAATAAAAATAATGCATAATCAACTTATCAATAAAAAAAGGTATAATCTCTCTTCACAAAGACTATTAATTAATAGAAAATAAACATGGGTACATGTCATTATTTTTACAAAGACTAATAATGATCAAATAAATGGACAATGTTGTATGTAACAAAGAGTAACACTCCAACATACATAACTAAATTCAAAAACACATTCAATTAAAGTTACTTTCTCTATTTAGTATCAGGTGGAACTTTGGTTTCGAATTAATGTAAGGGACTTTTTTATTTTATCGTTATAGTATAATTAAATATGGATACAGATTATCAAATAATTAGTAGGTTAAATTAATTATTCTAAAATATGATATTACCAACTTTAAAATATTATAACAAATAAAGAACTTATTTTGTTTAGTAATTTCACTACTTAGTTATGTAGGTGGATATTTTGATGGTTCGGCAGCAGGAGTAACTCAGATTTGTGGGGCAGGTGGAATATTGTATATATTCGAGAAACACTCATTTGCTTTTTCTGCTGGTTTGGGGATGGGCACCAACAATTATGTTGAGCTTTTAGCCTTAAAATTGCTAATTACTTTGGCTTTAAAGCAGGGGTTCAAACTTTGCAGATATTTGGTGATTCACAATTGGTGATCAATTGGGTTTCAGGTAAGTTCATAATAAATAATATTCTACTTACTTAGTTCCTTGAGGAGGTGATTAGAATTTCTAATTTACTGGATAAAGTTGAATATAAGCATATTTATCGAGAAAGGAATTCTAAAGCTGATGCTTTAGCTTCTGCAGGGGCCATTGGAAAATCCTTAAGTATAGAGGACCCGATACATATGAGACTTTTCAGATTTTCTAGATATGTTTTGGAAGGGGGGAGGGGGGGACTTGAGCCTTTGGAGGCTTATGGCTGTCTTATTTTTATTTTGGTTAGGCTGATCAAGTTTTTTGATATATGACAGTGATACCTTTTTCAGTATTTTGATAAAGACAATATGTGACTGGGAGATATGGACAGATACTTATGACAGTTATGGATGCTTACTTTTGACAGTGTTTTGATGATAAAGAATGGGAGATTTGGACAGATACTTAAGGATGCATACTTATGACAGTTTTTTGGTTGATAAAGACTGGGAGATATGGACAGATTGTGAAGTTTGGTTAACTTTTAATGGATGAAAGCCTTATGTTTGATAAACACTGATTTAGATGAAATATAAATCATACATAGTTTTTATAGAGACTGTAATATGTTGATATACATATGGATTATACTACAATCTGGTTAAATGGTATACCTATCATTCACTGTAGTTGTAATATTGTTGTTTTTGCTGATATGGATATAATTTGATTTCAAAATCAATTATAATCTGATGTAATTAAGCATTGTTTGTGCTGAAGTATTGAAGTAATGGACACTGATTTCTAAAAGATAGTGGTTCATTTGATGAATGTAATTTTGAAATAAAGTTACGATTTTTTTTCTGTGGAAAAAAAGAAGGTGGATATAATATATCTTCTTTAGAAGTTCATATTATACATTAAGTTTATTGAAATATTATATATATTTTTAAATTATAAAACAAATTAAAATAATTAAAATAAAATACATAAATTTAATTTAGAATTATTAAATATAAATTAATAAAAAATAAATTTTATTAAATTAAAATATAATAATTCAAAGTTAGTTTAGTCGACTAGCTCAAGTGGTTGAGAGTGTTGTAAGTTGTGAGTAGAAGGTTTCAGGGGTAGTTTCCCGGTCAAAATTAAATGTTTCATTTCGTTATGCTTGCAAAACCAGATCTACACCTGGGATAATTTGTTGCGGAGGGGATGGGTGGGCCCAAATTGTTGTCTTCTTCGCCATAAGGAGGGAGAGTCGGTGCAACATTTGTTCGTGGACTGTAGTTTTGGGCTTTCGATTCGTAGTAAGGTTTTTCTGTCTCTGGGAATTGTGCACAACTGCGAGGTAACTGATTTGAGGGACATACTGACTGATTGGATAACTTATGCCAAAGATCATCGTTACTTGCTTTACTTTATATATTGGACAATATGGTTGTGCAGGAATTCTTTGGTTTTCAATGGTTTATACCCTTTGATCCAGAGCATTGTCTTTAGAGTGCTGGATCTGGTAAAAAAGTATCCAGTGAAGCATCAGAAGGTGAAACCCAGGAACATTGGTATTGGTCCACAGTGTTTTATGGCTGCAGGATACTTTGATGGTGCTGCTTCCAAACAATTGGGTGGTGTGGGTGTTGTTTTAGATCTGGATATAGGACATTTCTTTCTGATTCGTTTGGGTTGTGGCCCCAGTACTAACTCTAGGGCGGAGTTGTTGACCATTTATGCATTGATGTTCATAGCTCATTCCATGGGCTTGCCGGAGCTTAAGGGTATTTGGTGATTCAATGGTGGTCATCGATCAAGTTAATAGGAAGCATATGTTGAATGTTACCAACCTCGACCACTAGTGCACCCAGATTGATCTGTTAGTCGGGGGTTTCAATCCTTTCAGTTGTCAGGAGATATTTCGTGAGCATAACAATCTGGCGGATCGTTTATCCAAAGAGGCTTTGAAGCTGGAGGCGGGTCTACTCAGCATTCAGGAGTTCGAGGATGGTCACATAGCCCATGAGTCTAGGATCAACATTTTTCATTGATTCACTGAAGGAAAATACTCTTTATTACACAGTATGCTTTATTGGGTTTGGGATATTATGGTGTACTAGATACACACTTTTTACTTTTTAAACAAACTTTTTGGGAGAGCTACTTATGATGTTCAATTGTTGTGACAAATGGAATATGGTTTCTCTCTCTAGGTGACTTTTTGTATATGCTCGGATCCATAGAGTTGTTTCGACAATGGAGAAATGTAATGTTGCTTTGTATCAGGTTCTTTGATTATAAAAAAGGATTGAACTATTTTTCATGCTGAAAGAAAAAAGAGTAGAAGGTTTCTAAATCAAATTCCAGAAATGTTATACATCCTTATATAAATATATAAAGACCTCACTTAATGTCTCTATCTGATCCTATGAGTTGTTCCCTTATACTTAACCCACACTCTTAGGATTAGGATTAATCCTTAATTAAGATGAATCCTTACCATAAGGATGACATCATTAAAGTTATGTCGGTCATCAAGTTGAAGAAAACTGTTGGAAAGGCAGCGTTCTAAGGATAAGTTAATACATGAGTCATCAAATTGAAGAAAGTTGTTGGAAAGGCAGCGTTCTCAGGATAAGTTCATACAATCTCAAATAAGACTTCGTTCATACTATCTCGTGCAACATAGTAGAAGACAAAGGTACAGTTCCGAATGTAACTTGCCCTTTCGCTGATTTTGCCCAAATTGCTTCTGAATCTTCTTGCGATTGTGTTGCAGAGCGATTGAATCCATGGAGCTCAATGGTATGCAAACCGACTCTGTTTTTTTTTTTCATTTTTCCATTCATTTATGTTCATCATTGTCGTCTGATTACTATTAGTATCATGGGGTTTTCGGCTTCAAAGACTTGGGAGATGAACAGCACCTGCTCCGCATCGATGAGGACGACCTGGAGGAAGGGCTTCCGCAAAATGGCGACCTCCATCCGAAAATAAGAGTGAAAAATCTATGGAGGAAGTCGGAGGAGGGGACGAGCCTTCTGTCGGGGGTGTCGGTCGACATATTTAAGGGAACGGTTGTCGGCGTAATAGGACCCAGCGGGAGCGGCAAGTCAACATTCCTGAGGGCATTGAACAGACTCTGGGAACCTCCCGCCGGTTCAATCTTCCTCGACAACTCCGACATTTCATACCTCGACGTGCTCGCCCTCCGACGCCGTGTCGGCATGCTCTTCCAGACGCCGGCGCTCTTCGAAGGTCGGTAATCAATTTGATACAGAATTTGTCTTCATATTCATGTATTGTGTTGAATTCGTTTCGTTTTTTCACAGGAAGTGTTGCGGATAACATAAGGTATGGCCCGGCGCTCCGCGGAGAGAAATTGTCGGACGAGAAGGTAACTGAGTATCTGGACCTTGCAGATTTGGAATCCTCGCTAGCCGCAAGATCCACCAGCAGTCTGTCCGTCGGGCAAGCGCAGCGGGTGGCCTTGGCCAGAGCTCTCGCCAATGAACCCGAGGTCGTTCTTGATTTCTTTAGGTTCTTGATTTCTTTAGATTCTTGATTTCTTGATTTCTTTAGATTTGGTTATGCATGTGGGATTTGGGGATTTTGTCTGGGCGGAAAAGGAGACTTTTGTGCTGCTTTTTTAATAAATTTGGTTATGGTTATTGCGAGAATTAGGTGCTTCTGCTTGACGAGCCGACGAGTGCCCTGGATCCAATCTCGACTCAGCATATCGAGGAGTCGATCGGGAAGCTGAGAAGAGTCAAAGGTATGACGATTATCATGGTCTCCCACAGCGTCAAACAGATTCAGAGAGTCGCCGACCTCGTTTTTCTGTTAGTCGATGGGCAGATTGTGGAGATTCTGAAACCCGACCAGCTCTGCAATGCAAACCATCCCACGGCTCTCAGGTTTCTTGAATTGAGCTCTTGAATTTCAGCATTACAAACAATTCAATGAAATGAAATGAATTCGTCTGTCGTTAATTTTCTGTAAGTTTGTCGAGTCAGAAAGTAATTGCAGCTGTTATAAAAGGGAGAAAATGCAAGTTCACTGTTATTAATCTATGTTTGGCCATTGTTGGATTCAAAATGCAAATCGGATGCACTGAATCCAATTCCAAAATGTGAATCGGATGCACTGTGTCCATTTGCGGGTGATTTCTGAGAGTGGAGAAATAGCATTCGGATTCGATGTGGAAGCTTACACCACCGACATAGCCAATTCACACGTTTCTTTTCTTTTGGCTAATCAAGAAGCCCTTTTTGACAATCAAGAAACACTTTCTGATCTTGCTTTGAATAAAGTACATATTCATTCAGACGTCTCTTTTATTTTGCATATAATTAGCACTTTCCAGTTGTGTATTGACTGTCATGGTATCAAAACGAAAAAGACAAATTCAATTAATGTTTGTCATTTTTCTTATCGTTTCATTTTATTCTAAATTTTGATAAAATGAATTTACTTTTAAAATTTGATTTTTAAAGGTTTTATATAATTTGTTTGGATGAAAGAAATTTTGATTCTTAAAAGTTTTTAGATGATTTTGATAAAAATAAATTTTTGATTCTTAAGAGTTTTTGATAATTTAGAAAAAAAACTAAAAAACTAAAATTTAAGTTTTAAAATTAAAATAAAACTTTAGTATAAATAATAATAAAAATTAAAATAAATAATAAAAAATTAAATTTGTCTATTATATTTATGTAGTAGATTGAATATAATGACGTTAAAATATATTTTCTTCATGTTATTTAGTTTTCTCAGGTTAATTGAAAGCAAGCAGTTATTGGTTAAAAGTAGTTATTGGTTAAATGCTATATATATCTCTTTTTAACTTAGTTTGATTTTGTAATAAATAATGATCCAAAGTAATTATTGGTTAAATGTGATATATCTCTTTTTAACTTTGTTTGATTTTGTAATAAATAATGATCCCTTTTAATTTTTGTCCTGGAAATTTGCCCTTTCCAATTCATGAAGTAATCGCTCTAGTTTTTGGGTAGATCTATAATCTTATCTATTTCCTTCACTACAATATTCCATCCTTGTTTAATATAATTACACTAGAAAACTTTACATACATAAGAAACATCTTGAAGGACCTTGGATATGTTGCTTTTTAATATTTCCAAGTTTCATATCCCTCTTTCACGGTGTAAAATCCTCTTTTACCCCAACCTTTACTATCATTATTGTCAAGGTTAATTGGAGTTGTTCCATGAAGTAGTTGAGAAGAGTGTCATATAATCTTTTCAAGGGGGTTGTGATTGATATGTGTTTCCAAGTGACCTAATTTCTTACCAAATCCCATTTATATAAATCAAGCAAGCTGATTAAGGGGAGTTGATCCTAGTATATGTTCTTTCCATAAATTTGTCCTTTTCCATTGCTAGGTATCAAGTAAATACCATCTTGGATAATTCTACCTACAACATTGCATAATCTCCAAATATTTGAATCCTCTCCTGCCAATTTACAACTGTCCATGCATCGAAGTCATCGAAGTATGGACTGAGAGAAGTAATTTTTTTGAGTATCTATTTCCCATGCTTTTTCTCCATAGACCATATTCCAAATTAGTTTGGCACCCATGGCCATATTCATAAGCTTTGGGTCATAAATACGAAGCCGTCCATTTCCTTTTGGGGATTTTATTGTATCCCAATTTACCAAATGATTTTTTTTATTGCATCTGTATCCTTGTGTAACTGCATCTGTAAATTGATTGCGAACACTATTTCCAAAAGGATCAAAGGAATTTTGTTAATTTCAATATTACAGGAACAATTTTCCTTTTTGGAAGGAAGGAAACTACATGATGATATTGATATTGCTCAAGAAGTTCTACACTCTGCCTAGATGAAGCGTATGCTTGCTGCGATTGTTAAGGTAGACCTCTCAAAATCCTATGATCATGTCATTTGGTTTTTAGGTTGGTGCCGCTACATGTTGGTTTCTCCCTTCATATTGTAAATTGGATTTTTATCTTTGGTGGAATATGTTTCATTTGTTGTCTTGATAAATGGATCAACTTCATCTTTATTTAGGCTACCTAGGGGACTATGGAAAGGCTACCCCCTTGCCCCTCTACTTTTTATTTTCATAATGGAGGGTTTGAGCAAACTTTTTCATCAAGATTATAAGATAAGTCATGGAGATTTTAGAGGGATATGGATTAGAGGGACAATTTGGGTTACACATCTTCTCTTCGTAGATGGAATTCTAATCTTTGCTGGTGGATCTAGGGGATAGGTTACAAATATTACAGTGATACTTGGTCTTTTTTACAGAGGCCTCGAGGAGATTCTCAATGTTATGAAATCCTTTGTTTCATTTATGAATTTGAACCAGGATTCAAATTGGATTAGCACACAATTTTACTTTTCATAGGTGGACATCCAGATCGATTTAAAGTTCTTGGGTTTCTTACTAAATCCAAATCACTATCTGAAAAGAGATTGGGCATGGTTAGTTGGGAAAATTGAGTACAAAAAGTTTGGTGTAATAAATGGCTCTCTAGGGGTTAATGTTTGATTATGATGAAGTCTATATTAGAAACAATCCATGTTTAATAGGTATCTTGGTTTTTGTTCATCTGGGCGAGTAGATAAGGAGAATGCACCATAATTTTATATGGAAAGGAAGTTTTGAGGAGATGGTCTACCATTGGACAACCTGGAGCAAGTTAACATTACCAAAGGAACTAGGTGGATGGGGTTTGAAGCATCCTAATTCCTTTGCGAAGGATTTTGTATCCAAACGAGTGTGGAGGATTCTTAAATGGAATGGATTATGTGTATAAGTGGTGTATCATAATTATATATTTTCCTCTCACTGTTGAGGAACAATTCGGGACAAGATTTAATTCATTTAGGAATGTTTCCATTGTGTGGAAAGCTTTGATGCGGGCATTTGATGTGATAGGGGAATGACTAGTCTGGAGTGTTGGTGATGTAAATGGGGTCAGGATTGGACATGACCCTTGGATAGGAAATTCTGGTGCTCATAGATTACCAATGGCTATGGTATAATCCCTAAGGGACCAGGGTATTGTCTTGTTGGGACGGGTAGGTGATATAGCAAATACTAATCCTATTAGACAATTCTGAAGATGAGTTAAGGACCTTGGTTTCGAGGATGATGACAAAGTTTGTTGGGAAGGATATGTTAAGGATTTACAGGTCAATAATGTCAGATTGGTGGATAGAATAGATGAATTAGTATGGTCCAGGGATGTTGTGGGAGGAGGATATACCCCTAATTTAAGCTACATGCTCACAAGGGAAGAAGAAGACTTACTAGATCCCCCTTGGTGGAATTCATCGATAGGGAATTTCGAGTATCCTCCAAAAACTAAATTACTTATATGGATGAAACTATAAGATAAAGTACATGTTTTGGATTCTATTATCAAAAGATTCTAGGTGGGTCCGAGTAGATTCCCAATATGCAAAGAAAACAGTGAGAATATTGGTCATTTGTTCATCAATTTCCATTATATGGTTAATATGTGGGAGCATGCATCACCGGTCAAATGTATACAATTCAATTGGGTAGGACATGAGTTAGTAAGAGCACTACAGGATTGGGTAAACAATGAGGCATATAAATAATTTTTAGCTTTTCATGTCATCTTCATCTGGGGGCATTGGATGGCCAGAAATAAAGTCATATTTGAAGAGATATTTATTTCCCCTTTGGTATTTGCATAAAAAGGTTTATCCATCCTTAGTCACTTCCCACAATATGTAGGCCCACTGAAAGTGAGAAGAGTAGTTGAGGAAACTATAGACATATCTAGTCGTTGGTCATATTTGCATGGAGTGTCTCAAGGCACCCATGTTATGGGAGGGGAAGGTATAATTTTATCCATGTATGATGTACGTTGGATAAAGTTTTCAGTTGGAATTGGCCTTAGTACAAACAATAAAGCATATATGATAGCCTTAAAATTGTTGTTTTTACTTGCATTATCTAAGGATAATGTAGCGCAAGGAACAGGCTTTTTATTGACGATTTATTAAAACGTAAAAATTGGCTAACCCATATCCCACTAACCCCTAGCCCCACATAAACCATTAATCAACATATCTCGAACATTTTGATTGGCCCTTGACTGACCTCCTAACCAACCCACCTTCACCCCTAGCCCATTGATAATGTCTAACCCTAATCCCTAGTCACTAACATGACAATCCACTTGCCTCTAACCACTAACCCTTAACCATGAACTCATTTACCTCTTATCAAACCTAACACTTAGCCAATAACACTCAGAATCCCTATCCCACTAACCTTAACTCACATAGTAGTAACCCACCAAAAGCTCGTCCCACTAATCCATAACTAACCACTAACCTAAGCACTCCTAACTCACTAACCACATCACCATATCAATAAATAAATATTGTTAATTTTTCTTTTAAATTTGAGTTATAAAACTCAATTGAACAATTTCCAATTATCACTAATAATAGAAAACCTTTGAAAAAAAAAACCTATTTACTGGTTCTAAAATGTATTAGTATTTTATAAGATGTTTTTTTCTCTACATAAAAGCTTCCTATCTCAAGAAGACCTTTCTCTAAATAACTCAAAACATTTATGTTCATATGATGGTGTCACTCTAAACAGCAACGAACTCTACTGAAATCTAGAAACCAACTCAATTTATATTCTCTAAGCATAAAGTTCTATGAGTCTAAATCCATTACCAAACACTTTAACGAACTCTACTGAAATCTAGAAACCAACTCAATTTATATTGTCTAAGCATAAAGTTCTATGAGTCTAAATCCATTACCAAACACTTTAGAATAGGTATCACAATTTATCAAATAATATTAAAATTCAAAGTTTAAATAAAAATAAAATATAATTATAAAGTGAATATTATCACTAAAAACCTTCATCATATCAATTTATTTTTATTCATTCAAGTTAACCACATCATGATAAATTCCATTATACGCTACCACTTACTAATTGTATTCGTTGATGTTAACAACATCATGATAAATTATACCTTGCCACTTACTAATTGTAAAATTAAAATAATTGATGAGTAATTTAGCTACTAAGTAATATGGCACATGTTTCCATTATGGTACACCGCTATGATGGGAAACACAACTCTCAAATGGAACACATGGTTTGCAAGTGAGATGCACGACCTTTTCTACATCTTGTGTCCTTTTGCATTATGTTTTCATTCTTTTTTGTGTCCTCCACAAGTCCAAATTATGTTGTTAATAAAAATAAAATAAAATAAAAGTAATTACAAACAAACTATTTAAAAAAATTAACAAACTAGAATTATAAAATAAATAAATAAATAACAAGGTAATCATACGAGATAAAAAAGAAATTATTTTAATCAACTAAATATAATAGAGTTTTTTTTTTAAATATATAATGGTTTTTTTTTATTCTTAAACTTTTTCAATTTAAGTTAAATGTTTGATGAATATTTAAATATAATGTAATATATTTAATTGTTTAATAAATTGGTTAAATTATTATTAGCATTATGATATATAAATTGTAAATGATTATCATATAAGAATAAAAATATCAATATCCACAACAATTTAATTTAGAGTCTATCAATGTATTTGGTCATTCTTCTTTATTTAAAAAGGAATAATAATAATGAATACTTGGGAATTTTCAAAAGGATACATATATTTTGTTTTTCCCTATAAAATAATTACATTCTTCATGATTTTGGTTTTTTTTTACACCTACAAGGCCCATCACTTTAATCTGGAACAACTAGAAATTAGTTTACAAAGCAAAAGGCATAATTATGCCTTCTAAAATACAAAATCATGGTTGTAGCAACCTCAAAATCTACATATAAATCATTCTTAGATAGTTGATAATACACTTTTAATGTCAAAGTTTATTTCTAGGCTTATATCTTTCCAACTCCTCACAAACATTAGTCATCAAAATATAAATAATACAATCCAAATAATCTATGTGGATTTGAGAAAATAATTCCATGTAGGTGGCACTCTTGTGTCGAACAGTGAAACAATAAGGATGAATTTGCTAACTACAATTTTAGTTTCATTCATCTCAACCAACTAATAACATTTCAACCCATGTTAACTATAACAGTGTCACTCACCAACCTTTAATCTCCCTTTAGTCTACATAGCACAAGTAATAAAGTCCATTACCTTATCTTAGCTTTCTCTAATGCTCCAATATATACTAACCAAGATATCTCTAATGTTGAAAAGTTAAAAACCTTAACTATAATTCAATCATTATCTATAAATTCACTTCTAACTTATACTTTCTTTAATGACAACAAAACTCAACATTCCCCTTTGTAAAATACATTTTCTTAACAACATACCCCACCCACAACTCAATATTATATAAGCAAATCATTTCTCCAAAAAGCCCATCTATAAGCTTGAGAAATAAACACAAAGCACATGTAATACAAAAAGTATTATTTCATGATCTAAACACTTTGCAACAATACTTTTAAAATATTATTTCATGATTCTTCCTTTCCCACTCTTTGTTCCATTGCCCCCATCAAGCCTGGAAATTCAATTTTCTTGTGCCTGTTAATAAAAATCGGTTTCAAGTTTTTAGTGTTTATTATTTGACTGTATAACTAATTAATTATTTTGTTGTGTGTCAATCTATTTTTAATATTATATAAATGTGAATAAAATATTTTTTATATTATATATAAATATGAGTAAAATATTTATATAGAAATTTACTACTTAAGTAAATTATAAAATTTTAAAGGAGAAAATTCTAGAGATTTTTTTTGGAAAAATCTGATGGCTGAGAGCCAAAGACTCATAATACAACGAGTTGTCTAAAGAGGGGACTTTTTGACCTTTATTTTCACCTAGTTTTTACTAGTTTTTTGTCATGAATCTTTACGGAATTTTCAAAACGTTCAAAAACACTGTTCTGAGCTTCAAATCGTTCAACAAACAACAAAAATTACAGATTTTGTAAAATAAATTCTCCAAATTCTGACATAAAATCAACCTGAAAAGTCAAAAAGTCCCCAGCTCCATAATACAATTAGAAACACAAAATATAAATAAATACAATGCATATACATTGAAATAAGCAAGTCTAGCATTTATGTGTTCCTCACATAACTGGAAATTAAGAGCAGCACAAGAGCTAACCAAGCACAATGGTCAATGATTATTAGCTAAGTTTTAATAGTTAACATAGTTATTAAAAAATTTGATGAGCAGGTTATCCTCAAATTCCAGGCCTAGCCCCCTTAGTGTACATTTATTATTTTACAATATATTATATAATATTTCAAATATAATGGAGCGATAAATACACTTAACGATCTTAACAAGATGGCACATGTCCTTGACGTCTTCGTCTTTTTAAGTTTTATGTCAAGGGCAACTGTCTATACAATGGTACAAGTTTTCATTTTTTTTCCAATATAATCAATGCATGAAAGTATTGATCCAATTGGTGAAACTTGTTGTACAGGCTTTAATAACATGTTATTGTAGCTCTTTGATTTTTAATAAAGAATATCAAAGACTGATTTTTTCTTCTGAAAAAAAAAAAGTTATTGTAGCTGTGTAGCAAGGCAGTTTGAGATTAATTGGTTTTCTATGCAGCTGCCATCCCATTAAAGTCTGTGCAACAATCTGCCTTCGCATTAAAGCCTAGACTGTTGTCTAGTTACTTAAGCCTGTGCAGCAGTCTGCCTTAGCATTAATGCCTAAACTGTTGTCTAGTTATTGATGATTGATCTAACAGGAGCCTTCTAGTTATTGATGATTGATCTAACAGGAGCCTTGTTTACAGGTTGGGCGTAACAAGCTTTAATGGGTGCAGCAAGCCATTAAATCTCTTGAAATCCACCAGCCTGCTACGTAGCAGTCAAGTTATTGATCGTTGATCTAACCGGCCCTTGTTTACAGGTTGGTAGGCTCAATAAGATGGCACATGTTCCCAGTTTTTTTTCATGAAAGGATGGTAAGAGCTATGCATTGAGCTGCAGAGCATTTAATGCTATTGCAGAAGGCTTGATGACCCTTGGATCTTGAGCAGCTCAAGATCTAACGATCATCAAGCTTCCTTGAGCGGCATTAAATGCTTTGCAGCTCAATAGATAGCTCTTGCCTAAAAGGATGGATCTAACGAGTTCATGAAAGCATTAATCTTGGACCATGTACATTATGGTAATGGAGAAATCTAAATGTGCGATTATTTCAACTTGTGGATGAGATTTGTCTTTCTTGCATGCTTTAGAGGGCAACTTCGGGTAGAGTGGCTGGGTAAAGAATGATATATATTGAATTGGCATGAATGCTTGTCAAATCAATTTTAGAATTATTTAGCAGAGTCTCATGTACCTTTTAGATACAAAGTATGAAAATAATGTACATATTGGTTTTTCCTTTTTTATAAATAGGTAAGTTCATAATGTGTTTCTGGTATGGTACCAGAAACATTTGCAAATCCATTTATGATTAATTTTATGTTCTCAAATTCATTTTAAAAGGTTTCAAGTTCAATTCCCATCACTGAAAAATGGTGAAGCAAAGAGCAAATGTTGGCTTAGATTGGCGACAGCAGCGTTTATTTGCCTGTGGACGAGTGCTTACACAACATTTACTGAGAATGAATGCAGGTAAGCACAAGGCCACATGATCTCAATTAAATTAAATTTCCAGAATATTTAAAACGCTTTCAAAATTCAAACAAGGAACAACTGAAAGCTTAGATTTTATATCATATATATTTTTAGCTTAGATTTTATATCATATATTTTTTATTAAATTGAGCTTGGCAAAGAATTAAAACGAAGAGTATAAAAGGGATTTTTGGTTATAGAAAAACAAAACATTGCATAGTTATGCAAAGAAAGCACAAGTACAGTGAAAATGCTCATAAAAAAATTACATAAAAGAAACAACAAAGTTAAAGCAACTAATAAAGTTTTTTGTTTCATAAATAGAGTATAGTAATAGTGGAAACATATCCTTGAGTTAATAATATTTAAATCAAAATTTACATTATTCAAATTTTAATAGTTGTAAAAAAAAATTAATTCAAAGTTATATCTAATCATTATGCTGAAAAGTAAATATCTTTTTATTTACTTATGTAATGTAATACAAATAGGATAAGTATTATCATTCACAAGAATAATTAAGCAAATGCAAGTTAGGCAGAAAGGCATTGGGGAAGTGAACAAAATTGACCAAGACCTTTCTGTGCAAACTAAGGTAGTAAGTAATTCTACCAATAACATATCAAATAAAGACCTTTGGGCCAAACCAGTAGTACTTTTCTTACTTATGTAATTGAGGAGAGACATATTTGTGGGCCTTGGTCAATAAGGGATATGACTATAGGGCTAGGAAAGGTTTATGGTTCTTTATGTGGTTGATTAGTGGGTGAAAGATGACTGGTCTGTGGCCAATTCATGTGTAACTAATCATTTAATAAATTATAAAAATAAGTAACTTTAAGAACTTTGAAGATAGTAATGTTTGAATTATATAATATTAGAGCTATATGTTAACTTTTTAATTATGTAATAGACTCATATTATGATCTAAATTGTAGGATGAAAGGGTTATGATTCCTTATGTGGTTGATTAGTGGGTGAAAGATGACTGGTCTGTGGCCAATGTTAATGGCCTTGGAGTGTTCATTGCCCACTCTTATTCCAAAGCCCCAATCCTAAACTATAAATGGTTTGCTATAAAAAAGAATTAGTCTAATTGATTTTATCAAAAGTGTTCATTTTTAGGGTTATTCTTACCAAGATAAGTGTATTTGAGTGCATGCTTGAACTAAAAAAAAATCTAAAAATTGTTTGAAATGAAAAGAGGTTAAAAGAAAATGCTTAAAGTGGAAAGTGGTGTAACTCTGATTTGATCACCTTGCACCAAGTAAGTGATCAACTAAATATACCTAATATTTAAATTGCCAAAAGATTTTTCTTATTCCCAAACAAACTCTTAATTCCTAATAATTCACTACTAAAGTCAAAAAAAAATATTTAAAAGCTATATTTGAGTTTCTAAGCTTTTTGATGCCTCATAATGATGTTTCCAGCACTTCTAGAAACACCACTAGGCTTTCCACATCTTTTATTAACAAATTATATTGAAATAAACAACCCTTTCAACACAAGTGCAAGTCATAATAACAAACTCTTTACAAACCATAATATCATATTCTTTAACATTAGGAAGAAAGTTTACTACTGTACAACTTGAATGCTAAGGATTTTCATAAGGTTCTCCTCTACATAGTGATAGTAGTTGCTCTCAATGTGATAAGATCAATATATACTTATTGGTTACCTTGTTCAACTAAAATGTTTTAAAGGTGAGTTTAATTAGTTAAAAAAAAAAATATGGTCAAAGAGCATTAGTCATAGATTCAAATTGGGTTAAACAGCATGTCATAGATTCAAAATTGGGTTAAACAGCATGTCATAGATTCAAATTTGAGTTGTCAATTGGATCTAATAGCATAAGCCATAGATTCAAATTTCAGTCTTCAAAGCCATTGATTCAAATTTGAGTTTTCAATGGGATCTGATCAATGTAGTTGTAAATGAAATCTCATCTTTAATTTATATCTACAACCGTTCAGTTCTTTTTGCCAGATCCGAGTGACGATTCCTCGATAGAACTGAATAAGGGGTAATGCGAGAATCGATCCAATGATCCATGCATGCATTTAAAGTTAGAACAGGGCCCAACCCAAAAAAGTCCAAACTCCATGACAGTTTCATTGAGAGAAAGTGAAGGGAACGCTGAATTCATTCAATAAAACAAACTTGGAAAACGGTTAGAAAGTGAATTTAGATATGCACATTTACTAAAATCTAATGTGTCATTGCAAATCCACAGGAATCGAATGAAAAATCTTAATATTATTTAAAGATCAAACGCGTCTTCTCTCATGAATTGTATTTCAGAATTGAAATTCAGGAGCTCAACTCGAGGAACCTGCGAGCCATGGGATGGCTGGCATTGGAGAGCTGATCAGGTTTCAGAGTCTCCACAATCCGTCCGTCGACCAACAGAAAGACGACATCGGCAATTCTCTGAATCTGTTTGACGCTATGGGAGACCATGATAATCGTCATCCCCTTCACTCTCGTCAGCTTCCTGATCGATTCTTCAATGTGCTGAGTCGAGATGGGATCCAGGGCGCTCGTCGGCTCGTCCAGCAGCAGCACCTAAATTTCACACAGCCATAACCCAAATTAGAGAAAAGAAAAACCATCAAAATATTTTTCCTCAGACACAAACTAGCCTCAATTCCCCAACCATGAAACAGCCCCAATTCCCACAACCATACCAAATTTAGAGAAAACTAGACCAACCAACCTCGGGCTCGTTGGCGAGAGTCCTGGCCAAGGCCACCCGCTGCGCCTGCCCGACAGAGAGGCCGCTGACAGATCTGGCGGCCAGGGAGGAGTCCAAGTCCGCCGTGCCCAGCAACTTACTCACCTCCTCGTCGGACAATTTCTCTCCCCGGAGTGCTGGCCCGTACCTTATGTTATCTGCAACGCTTCCTAAACAAACCATCTCTTAAGAAAATTTGAAATTTCAACTAACAATGTTTAAATTTGTTCAAGTCATCTCTTAAACCATCTCTTAAGATAATTTGAAATTTCAACTAATTTGAGAATACTAAATCTATTTATACATTCAAAATATTATTTAAACAGAATTTGGATTTCTATTGAAAATTTATAAACAAAAACACAAAATTATTAGATATTTAAATTTTTTATTTAACTTTTTTTTGAAGTGTGGTTAACAAACCCCAGGGGCTGCTACCTCCAATGAATTAGATGATCAGATGAAAAGGAACAAGCAAGGCTCCCATACAGACATGAGAGGTATACACACCAATCTCATTGTATTACTGAATATAATGCATTTCTGCATTATCTCTAACAGCCTCCTTTGACTAAGAAATGGATTCTTTACAACACCAAGTTTCTGTCTAAGATCCTCAAAGTGGATTCTTCCAACTAGTTTGGTGAAAATGTCAGCAACATTTCCACTTGTATTACAGTAAGTCCATTCAATTTCTTTAGACTCAATCTTTTCTCCCACAAAGTGACGTTGCAGCTCAATATATTTGGGTCTTGCATAATAAACTAGATTATGTGCCAACTTAATTGAACTGATTATCACAGTGTATTCTGGTAGCTTCTTCTTGCTTATCATAGTAAGTGAGGCCCTTATATCACATCAAGTGAGATTCTTATATATCAATGTATAACCATCTAGAGATTTAACTGAAGACCTCCTGCTTACCACTTGTAATGCTCAACCACTTGAGCTAATCCATGGAGCTCCTTCTTATTAAACCTACCCACTGGAAACAGAGCTCCTTCTTATTAGACCTACCCAATGGAAACTTCCCTATTGAACCTATAGTTTATTTGATTCTTAAAACCTTGTTTGGGATTAGGTAGTAATTTTCATTAGAGATTATTACCATCCATAAATTTTGATTAACAGCCCAATACTATCTTCCATATTTCGACTTAAGATCACTAATCTCCTCCATCGATAACAAAAAATAATAGCATAAATTTTGATTACCCACCTTCGAAGAGCGCCGGCGTCTGAAAGAGCATGCCGACACGGCGTCGGAGCGCGAGCACGTCGAGCTTGGTGATATCGTGGTTGCCGAGGAAGACAGAGTCGGAGGGCGGTTCCCAGAGCCTGTTGAATGCCCTTAACAATGTCGACTTTCCGCTTCCACTCGGCCCTATTACACCCACCACCGTACCCTTCCATATGTCGACCGACACCCCCGACAGAATGCTCGTACCCTCTGCCGTCGTCCTCCACAGATCTCGCACTCTCATCTTGGGATGGAGATCGCCATTGCCCAAAACCTGCACATCTTCCTCATCGATGCGCAGAAGTAGCTCCTCTCGCAAGCTCTCATCTCCTTTAGAAGCCCGTCATTCATCGTCATAACAATAATAATTCATCAAAGAAATTTTGTTGATTCATCGTCATAACAATAATGATTCATCAAAGAAATTTTCATGGCAGAAACATAGAGATGTTATATGCAATCATACCTTTGAATTCCATCGATCTGCAAGCTGGAAACTCAACTCAAGCTCAATCAATCGAAGTCTGAAAAATAGAAAAAGGAATCATATCAGGCCTGTGCAACCCGAGACCGTATCTTCGCCGAGTGCTGTGCTTGATATATGCTGTGAATCTTGTCTATGTTTGGAAAGCTGCAAAGCATTCCCCCATTTCTGTCTGATCCACTGTTCTTCTTGCACAACAAAGGCGCCGTCTCCTCTTCCTCGATGGTGGAGTCTAAGATACCTTAGGTCAAATCTTATACAATGTCAGCCAGAGTTGACAGATGGGTTTGGATTCTAAGATACCTTATGTCAAATGTTAAATATGGGTTGGGTATAGTATCTATTGTATTTTTAGATGTTAAATGTTATACAATCCAGTATATGTTAAGTGTTTTACAATTTTGGTAAGGTATCTCATAAGTAAGTTGTAATTGCAACATTTAATGTTGTTGCTCTGTGGATCATGTATAGTTAGTTTATGATTTGTGTGAGATTATGAGCTTTGAGGATGAAAATTATTTTCTCTTAAAATGGCTTGCTTTCATTTACATTAGATCAGTTTCATAGTATTTCTTATAATACAAACATTTATAACCTCCTAACTGTCAAAATTATAGTGAGCTTGGAAAGCTTTTTTGGCAAATTTTTTGAGCACACGAACAAGATTTTAGAGTAAACCAAATACGATCCTTCTTAAAGTTGGATTAACCAAAGTTGATCTCAGTGAATGTTAATCATCATCATGAATTAAATCTAATTAGATTTGATCATTGATTAGATTCACTTGTTCACAACTTTGTAACAATAACATTAAATACACTAAAACCAATAAAATGTAAAAAAATAACATTAAATACACTAAAACAAAAATAAAATGTAAAAAATAATATAAACTAATTGTGAAGTCAAATTGATTAAATATTAAAAAAAAGTTATAAAACATTTCAAAATATTAAAAATAATCAAAATACTAAATAAATATAAATTTAATATATATTCATACATACATACATAAACAGGGAACTGTTATATATTGTCTCTGCTTGATAATGAAACTATGACTTTGATCTTTTTTATTCATTTTTTAATATTTGGAATGTCAAAAATCATTTATATAGTATGATTCATCTTTAAATATTTAGAATGTCAAAGATACTTTACATTTTTAATTAATCATATGAGATATTAAAAAGATGCATACCCACTCGAGACTTCTAAATATTTGAAATATCAAAAGTACTTTACAGATAATGTTATTTAATCCTATTAGATATATTAAAAATGTAAAAAATAAATAAATGCATACCCACTATTAATCCTATTGGATGTTCAACGTATGTAAAAAAAATGCATACCCACTCTTGACTCAAGTTTTTGTCGAGAGAAACTATTAATTATTACATCAAAATAACTGCTATCAATCTTTAAAATGTTTAAAATATTAGATATGTTAAAAGATGCATACCCACTTCGGAGTTGAGTATTTGTCAAGAGAAAACTAATAATTAATAGATTTAAATAAACTGGTAATTGGGATATTGATATCAATCTTTATGGAAAAGTTAGTATCTGAGTGGAAAGATGTTTAAAATATTAGATAGGTTAAAAGATGTATACCCACTTTGGAGTTAAGTTTTTGTTAAGAGAAAATTATTAATTATTAGATTTAAATAAACGAGCAATTTGGATATAGTGATGCATCTGAGTTTTTTTTTAAGTTAAGAGAAAACTATTAATTATTAGATCTAAATAAACTGGTGATTTGGATATAGTGATGCAACTGCAAGATAGTTTATGAGGTATTAAATCTTTTATATAATTTTTGTAAATAAATAAGTGATGTTTATTTTGTAAACAATTCATAGAAGTATGAACTACTATATGGATAAAAAAATTAATGTTTTTAAAAATAAAAGTCTAGGGTTTTACCGAAAAACCTTATTATTAATCTACCTCATCACATAAACTTACGAACTGAAAATAAAAGTCTAATCAATGATATGGATAATGTTTTTGTTGTGTGTTTTTTTCAGAAATTTAAACCGGAAGGTCTACAAAAGGGTTGCAGCAATTTATGTCACTTGTGTCAACATGCCTTTAGTGGATAAGGCGATTTGAATCTGGAAAATGCAATGGTGTTTCTGCCCAAGTTCTATGGATGCACAGGGATCATGAATTTCATTAACTAAATATTTAAGGTCTAGTAAGCATATGTTCTAAAAAAATAAAATATGAAAAGTATTTTACTATCCTTGAAGGATGCCAAAAATCTCATGATTGGTGGAGAAAAAAGTTTGTCATACTTTGTAAAGTGTTTAATTGGTTAAAAAAGGTTTGTCATATTTTGCAAATAAAACTTAAGATAAATTGTTAAAATTTGTCTTCATTTTCATGGAGACTAATTGAAAAAGACAGCAATCCCTTTCATAGAGTCCCTAACCTAAAAGAAAAGATTAATAACCAGTTCCAAGCTTAAAAATAATTATTGTTGATGTTTCTGGAAGAGTTAGTATATGAGTGAAAAGATGTTTAAAATACAAATTTGTCACTCTTGGAAATGCTAAACAACCAAGATTTAGCATTTGCAAGTTCAATAGAGATTGTTTAATGGCATTATTTATATATGGTGTATGTCATGGTTATGAGAATAATGTTTAGCTTATAATGTTTTATTGATTCAATGTTTGCTTCCATTGTTATTTTATATGAAGATAAGGATGTGGTAATGTAAGGTTAAGGTAGGGTGAGGGACACCATATGAATTAGGAAGATGGGGTGGAGGTAGAAAATGTGTATTTAAAACATAAATTATCACATTATGAGAGTCGAGCTATACAATGTGCATAATGAAATGCATATTGGTATTATGAAATCCAAATTTTCGAGATCTTTATATCCATTGAAAAGTATACAAGGTGGGGATACAATATACGTTATGAAATGCACAATGTATACGCCATTCCTACCCGCATAATTTGACAATATATATTTAAAATGTATGTTGTATTTCTCTACCCTCATAATGTGCATCATGTTCACCTTTATTCTCACCTTCATAATATATTGTAATTTACAAAGAGGTAAACCTTGCAGAATATAAGGTGTCATTGCAAGTAATATGATTTAAGGAGAGGTACAACGAACTACAATGAAAAAATGTTGTTGTCAAGAATCAAGAAGGAAATGGTTGGCAGTAGTGTCATTAGGGCATTTCGATCTTTATATATCCATTGAAAAGTATACAAGTTGGGGATACAATATGCATTATGAAATGCACAATGTATACCCCATTCCTACCACCATAATTTGACAATATATATTTCAAATGTATGTTGTATAATTTCTCAACCCTCATAATGTGCATCATGTTCAGCCTTATTTTCACTTTCCTAATATATTGTAAATTACAAAGAGGTAAACATTGCATAATATAAGGTGGCATTGCAAGTAATATGATTTAAGGAAAGGTATAAAGAACTACAGTAAAAAAAAATTGTTGTCAAGAATGAGCTAGCCCTTGTATCTTGTTCAGCTTCACACATTCAACAACCTCCAACTGCTCCAGAGAGACCAATGTTTTCACACTTGGTAGCTCTTCCATGTCAATGCACCACCCGACATCTAACCATTGAAGCTTCTCATTGGCGCCAAACCCTGCATTCTCTTCAACTGCTGACATTCATCTTCCCACAACTCCTATTGGTCTGCCACCTAATCCTCTTTTATTTTTAAGTAAAGGATGACATAATGATTTATTTGTTTTTTTAATACATTATTTGTTTTTTTCAATATTTCGCTGTAGGTATTAAAAAAAAATTATTGGATACTTTTTCCATGATAGTACAAAGTAAATTAGATTTTGTAAAAGCTTGAAAATTTTGTTAACAACTTACTTAACATTTCACTTTCTAGAAATTGGAAAAATTATTGGGTACTTTTTCCATGATAGTACAAAGTAAATTGGATTTTGTAAAAGTTTGAAAATTTTGTTAACAACGTACTTAACATTTCACTTTCTAGAAATTGGATATTTCACTTGTTCTAATTAAACCTAATTGATATTTAGACTTATTTTTATGAACATCATTTTTACATTAAATTGCTTATGAATGTCCTAATTTCATCCACGATAACATCTTGTAATTATGTCATATTTAGTAGTTCTTTTTAGCCTGGAATAAAAAAATATAGTTTAGTCATTAATTTTTTCTATAAGATGAGCTTGATCAAGAAGATGGTTTTGGTATATTTTCTTCGAATTTATTTATTAAAAGGATGTCTAATTTTAGTTTTTTATAGTTTATATGTCTTTGTATTTTCAATAGTCATTAATTTTTTCTATAAGATGAGCTTGATCAAGAAGATGGTTTTGGTATATTTTCTGCGAATTTCTTTATTAGAAGGATGTCTAATTTTAGTTTTTTATAGTTTATATGTCTTTGTATTTTCAATATGCAATATTAAAATCTCAATATTGCATCTTTAGGATGTGTAACAGATATTTTCAAGCTAATTCCAGTTTTTTTTTTAGCATCAGAAAGCTTTTGAAAACCTTAAGAAAGACATTCTTAGAGACAAATCTTTGGATGAACCAGAAGGTAACAATGATTCAAGTCAGGAGTCAGATGATGATGAAGATGAAGAGGAGGAACAAGAGGAACCCTTACAATGAGCTCAATATAAGCATGTTACTGAATGCAGAAACATGTTCCCACAAACTAAATAAAAAACAAATTGCTACAACTTAACTGGAATAAACGTATGAATCTAAAAAAAAGTACAATGAAATAACATATATTCTTTAGAATTCAAAAACTAAATTTTATTTACAAATTACATTTATTGATAGCTTGGGTTTGCCAGCTTTTATTAGACCTTGTCGATTTTTACCTATAATAGCTATTGAGCGATAGTAAATTATGACATATCACCACCCATACGTATCATGTTGTTACCTTCTGGTTCATCCAAAGATTCGTCTCTAAGAATGTCTTTCTTAAGGTTTTCAAAAGCTTTCTGATGCTCAAAAAAAACTGGAATTAGCTTGAAAATATCTGTTACACATCCTAAAGATGCAATACTGAGATTTTAATATTGCATATTGAAAATACAAAGACATATAAACTATAAAAAACTAAAATTAGACATCCTCCTAATAAAGAAATTCGCAAAAAATATACCAAAACCATCTTCTTGATCAAGCTCATCTTATAGAAAAAATTAATGACTATTGAAAATACAAAGACATATAAACTATAAAAAACTAAAATTAGACATCCTCTTAATAAAGAAATTCGAAGAAAATATACCAAAACCATCTTCTTGATCAAGCTCATCTTGTAGAAAAAATTAATGACTAAACTATATTTTTTTATTCCAGGCTAAAAAGAACTACTAAATATGACATAATTACAAGATGTTATCGTGGATGAAATTAGGACATTCATACGCAATTTAATGTAAAAATGATGTTCATAAAAATAACTCTAAATATCAATTAGGTTTAATTAGAACAAGTGAAATATCCAATTTCTAGAAAGTGAAATGTTAAGTACGTTGTTAACAAAATTTTCAAACTTTTACAAAATCCAATTTACTTTGTACTATCATGGAAAAAGTACCCAATAATTTTTCCAATTTCTAGAAAGTGAAATGTTAAGTAAGTTGTTAACAAAATTTTCAAGCTTTTACAAAATCTAATTTACTTTGTACTGTCATGGAAAAGTACCCAATAATTTTTTTTTAATACCTACAACCAAATATTAAAAAAACAAATAATGTATTAAAAAAACAAATAAATCATTATGTCATCCTTTACTTAAAAATAAAAGAGGATTAGGTGGTAGACCAATAGGAGTTGTGGGTAGATGAATGTCAGCAGTTGAAGAGAATGCAAGGTTTGGCGCGAATGAGAAGCTTCAATGGTTAGATGTTGGGTGGTGCATTGACATGGAAGAGCTACCAAGTGTGGAAACATTGGTCTCTCTGGAGCAGTTGGAGGTTGTTGAATGTGTGAAGTTGAACAAGATACAAGGGCTAGGTAGGGTGAGGGACACCATATGAATTAGGAAGATGGGGTGGAGGTAGAAAATGTGTATTTAAAACATAAATTATCACATTATGAGAGTCGAGCTATACAATGTGCATAATGAAATGCATATTGGTATTATGAAATCCAAATTTTCGAGATCTTTATATCCATTGAAAAGTATACAAGGTGAGGATACAATATACGTTATGAAATGCACAATGTATACCCCATTCCTACCCGCATAATTTGACAATATATATTTAAAATGTATGTTGTATTTCTCTACCCTCATAATGTGCATCATGTTCACCTTTATTCTCACCTTCATAATATATTGTAATTTACAAAGAGGTAAACCTTGCATAATATAAGGTGTCATTGCAAGTAATATGATTTAAGGATAGGTACAACGAACTACAATGAAAAAATGTTGTTGTCAAGAATCAAGAAGGAAATGGTTGGCAGTAGTGTCATTAGGGCATTTCGATCTTTATTTATCCATTGAAAAGTATACAAGTTGGGGATACAATATGCGTTATGAAATGCACAATGTATACCCCATTCCTACCACCATAATTTGACAATATATATTTCAAATGTATGTTGTATTTCTCAACCCTCATAATGTGCATCATGTTCAGCCTTATTCTCACCTTCCTAATATTTTGTAAATTACAAAGAGGTAAACATTGCAGAATATAAGGTGGCATTGCAAGTAATATGATTTAAGGAAAGGTATAAAGAACTACAGTAAAAAAATGTTGTTGTCAAGAATCAAGAAGGAAAAAGGAAATGGTTGGCAGTAGTGTCACTAGGGCATTCAAAACTTAATTTGAGTCTAAGAAGTCAAGACATAAGATGGAAGTAATTGAGCATAGAGTCAACTTGACGACCAACTTGATATGAGGCAAAGGGGTTCCAATCCAATTGAGTAGACCAAGTCTACAATTTGAACTGTACCATTACTACTAAACTCTTATTATTTTACTCTTACTTTAATATCTTAAAAAATATGAGACAAAATTTATCTAATATAATCATCATTTGCTCTTACAAAAAATTAATTGTGTGTGTGTGTTTGATTGAATCATTATATTCAAATATTGACCCTCTCGTTATATGTGTGCATGCATCTATATTTTAATGTAATTATAGTTATGTGCTTTTAATTTATTGAAAAGAATTTAATCTAAGAAAAAATAAAATGTAAATTGTATGGCTTATGACTCAACGACAAATACATTCAAACTAATATCAAGTAAAGGACACCAAGAGTTTTCACTTCAGTGAAAGGGAAATTCCATTCAATCAAACCATTAGCATGTGTCCTTTTATTATTATAACAATAGATCCCTTTATATAACAATAGGTGACCACAACAACTATCTTATATTTAATATATTTAGTTCAAACATCTCCATAATTATCTCAAAAAATATCGCCATTGGTCACTCAACTTGATTCTATGACATCCCCATCCTTGATTTCTCTCGCTACCCTCATCTCTGAATTATATAGAGACTTGTATACATTGCCTACTTCATTAACATATTACAATGTATTCATTAAATAACACGAGTAGGAGTTGATTATGTATACTCTTGCTTAATGAATACTTGTTATTTCAATATTCAATCATCATCCAATGTATCTTCAACTAGTCTTTTGTATCGACTCAATCTTCATCTTATTCTTCTATGGCTTTTGTTTTCAATATTTTTCAAGTGTGCTCTATATCTTCATCTTTGGTATTCTTCATTCTTCATGTTGAATATTCTTCAATGTTCGTGTGTGACCATCATTTTTGTTGAAGTCGATATAAAAAGTTATGATCCACCAAAATGTGCAGATCACTAGTTGCTATATCCATCGATTATTTAGGAATTTTTTTCCTACACATCTTCAACTACAATTCTTTGAGTGAAAAATCTTCATACATGTACCTTTTACTCCCATGCATCATCATCTTGGATTTTCTTTAGCTTACTCAAAGCCACAACCTAAGTTTTGTGGATTACCATTACATTTCTTAAATGATTTCTGTTTCCCACAAACCATTCATTACATCAAGTGGTTTCTCGAAAAACAATCAACAAAATAGTTTAGATAAAAAGTGGTTTTTGATTTACAACTAACCTTCAACAATTATAATTATAAATTTACGTTACATCATCATTTCAACCATTATAATTATAAATTTACCTTACATCATCATTTCATTAAAGTACATCCAAAAACTTTTTCAAGTTACTTTAGGATTTAATCAATTCATATATTTGATGAAGATTAAGGTACATACACAAAGAAAAATTCCCAAGTTTCATTTCAACCATTATAATTATAAGTTTACCTTCCATCATCATTCCATTAAAGTACGTCCAAAAACTTTTTCAAGTTACTTTAGGATTCAATCAATTCATATATTTGATGAAGATTAAGGTACATACACAAAGAAAAATTCCCAAGTTACTTTAGGATTTAATCAATTCATGTGTGCTGAAGTTTGAAAGTTTTTGACGAAAGTGAGATAAGAAAAAGAGAAAAACTCATTAAGTGGTAAGCTTTTAAGTAAATTTTAAATTTATGGTAAGCTTTTAGGTGAATTTTAAATTTATAACAAAATAATTTTTTCATTTTATTAAATTGAAATATAACACTTATTAGGATATTTTTACTTTTGAAAAGGAGAAAAGGAACAACAAAAGGAATTGTTACTTTCGAAAATGAGAAAGGGAACAACGTATGGAATTGTTACTTTTGAAAATGAGAAAGGGAACAACGAAGGGAATAGGGAATTGTGAGTAGATACACTGCAAATAAAACTTATGTTTGTAACTTATATTGGTGGAAGGTATTGTGAAATTTAAAAGGGAGTAAAAATAATGTTCTATAAACTTACAAGTAGTTATTCAACATTTGATTATATTAAATGAATCAAGACATTATAAGACATTATTTTTTATGGTTTTCTAACTTGGTTAACACTTAAGGTCATGTAAATCTATTATAAAAAGGGTTTCCAAGTGAACTATAATTTAGTTTAACTTACTATCATGGAAACGATAATGAAGAAAAGGGTTTTGATTTTCTCTGATATCGTCTAGCATAGAAGGACGTTGATGAAGAGCAATGTAGCTAAAAAATATTTACCTCTAATACCACTTGCCACAAAATTGAAAGTATTGAAGAGAAAACCCAAAACTATTCTCGTATCACCTATCATGGAAGTGGCAATGGTGAAAATCTCCCAAAACTGCTATGATACTCAATGTTGTGACATTTAGTATCATATTAGTTTTGAGTGCTCTTCACCACTTGATGGTAACATAGCAGTTTTGACTGTTTTTCACCATTGCAATTATGTGACAAGTAGTATCAAAGCTCAACAATGTCTAGCTACACTGCTCTTCACAATGTAATGTCCTCATATGATTAGGCATTGAGGACCAAAACTGCTAGCCTATGTGATTCCTGTGGGTTCGAGCGGTTACTGGCAGTTAGGGAATCAACTGAAGACTGATGCCATCTACAGAAAATCTAGGTCATCAATATGTAGTAGATTGAATATAATGACGTTAAAATATATTTTCTTCATGTTATTTAGTTTTCTCAGGTTAATTGAAAGCAGTCATTGGTTAAAAGTAGTTATTGGTTAAATGTTATATATATCTCTTTTTAACTTAGTTTGATTTTGTAATAAATGATGATCCAAAGTAATTATTGGTTAAATGTGATATATCTCTTTTTAACTTTGTTTGATTTTGTAATAAATAATGATCCATTTTAATTTTTGTCCTAGAAATTTGCCTTTCCAATTCATGAAGTAATCTCTCTAGTTTTTTGGTAGATCTATAATCTTATCTATTTGCTTCACTACAATATTCCATACTTGTTTAATATAATTACACTAGAAAAAATGATGAGGTATTGACTCTTCTCACTCTTTACATAAGAAACATCTTGAAGGACCTTGAATATGTTGCTTTTTAATATTTCCAGAGATAAGTTTCATATCCCTCTTTGACGGTGTAAAATCCTCTTTTACCCCAATATCTACTATCATTAATGTTAAGGCTAATTGGAGTTGTTCCATGAAGTAGTTGAGAAGAGTGTCATATAATCTTTTCAAGGGGGTTGTGATTGATATGTGTTTCCAACGGACCTAATTTCTTGCCAAATCCCATTTATATAAATCAAGCAAGCTCATGAAGGGGAGTTGCTCATAGTATATGATCTTTCCATAAATTTGTCCTTTTCCATTGCTAGGTATAAGTAAGTACCATCTTGGATAATTCTACCTATGACATTGCATAATCTCCAAATATTTGAACCCTCTCCTGCCAATTTACAAGTGTCCATGCATCGAAGTATGGACTGAGAGAAATAATTTTTTTGAGTATTTATTTCCCATGCTTTTTCTCTAGAGACCATATTCCAAATTAGTTTGGCACCCATGGCCATATTCATAAGCTTTGGGTCATAAATACCAAGTCGTCCATTTCCTCTTGGGGATTTTATTTTATCCCAATTTACCAAATGATTTTTTTAATTGCATCCATATCCTTGTGTAACTGCATCTGTAAATTGATTGCAAACGCTATTTCCAAAAGGATCAAAGGAATTTTGTTAATTTCAATATCACAGGAACAATTTTCCTTTTTGGAAGGAAGGAAACTACATGATGATATTGATATTGCTCAGGAAGTTCTACACTCTGCCTTGATGAAGCGTATGCTTGCTGCGATTGTTAAGGTAGACCTCTCAAAATCCTATGATCATGTCATTTGGTTTTTAAGTTGGTGCTGCTACATGTTGGTTTCTCCCTTCATATTGTAAATTGGATTTTTATCTTTGGTGGAATATGTTTCCTTTGTTGTCTTGATAAATGGATCAACTTCATATTTATTTAGGCTACATAGGGGACTATGGAAAGGCTACCCCCTTGCCCCTCTACTTTTTATTTTCGTAATGGAGGGTTTGAGCAAACTTTTTCATCAAGATTATAAGATAAGTCATGGAGATTTTAGAGGGATAAGGATTAGAGGGACAATTTGGGTTACACATCTTCTCTTCGTAGATGGAATTCTAATCTTTTCTGGTGGATCTAGGGGATAGGTTACAAATATTATAGAGATACTTGGTCTTTTTTACAAAGGCCTTGAGCAGATTCTCAATGTTATGAAATCCTTTGTTTCATTTATGAATTTTGAACCAAGATTCAAATTGGATTAGCACACAATTTTACTTTTCATAGGTGGATATCCAGATCGATTTAAAGTTCTTGGGTTTCTTACTAAATCCAAATCACTATCTGAAAAGAGATTGGGCATGGTTAGTTGGGAAAATTGAGTACAAAAAGTTTGTTGTAATAAATGGCTCTCTAGGGGTTAATGTTTGATTATGATGAAGTCTATATTAGAAACAATCCATGTTTAATAGGTATCTTGGTTTTTGTTCCTCTGGGCACACTAGAGTGGATAAGGAGAATGCACCATAATTTTATATGGAAAGGAAGTTCTGAGGAGATGGTCTACCATTGGACAACCTGGAGCAAGTTAACATTACCAAAGGAACTAGGTGGATGGGGTTTGAAGCATCCTAATTCCTTTGTCAAGGATTTTGTATCCAAACGAGTGTGGAGGATCCTTAAATGGAATGGATTATGTGTATAAGTGGTGTATCATAATTATATATTTTCCTATCATTGTTGAGGAACGATTCAGGACAAGATTTAATTCATTTAGGAATGTTTCCATTATGTGGAAAGCTTTGATGCGGGCATTTGATGTGATAGGGGAATGACTAGTTTGGAGTGTTGGTGATGGAAATGTGGTCAAGATTGGACATGACCCTTGGATAGGAAATTATGGTGCTCATAGATTACCAATGGCTATGGTATAATCCCTAAGGGACCAAGGTATCGTCTTGTTGGGACGGGTAGGGGATATAGAAAATAGTAATCCTATTAGACAATTTTGAAGATGAGTTAAGGACCTTGGTTTCGAGGATGATGAAAAAGTTTGTTGGGAAGGATATGTTAAGGATTTACAGGTCAATAATGTCAAATTGGTGGATAGAATAGATGAATTAGTATGGTCCGAGAATGTTGTGGGAGGAGGATATACCCCTAATTTAAGCTACATCCTTGCAAGGGAAGAAGAAGACTTACTAGATCCCCCTTGGTGGAATTCATTGATATGGAATTTCAAGTATCCTCCAAAAACTAAATTACTTCTATGGATGAAACTATAAGATAAAGTACATGTTTTGGATTCTATTATCAAAAGATTCTAGGTGGGTCCGAGTAGATTCCCAATATGCAAAGAAAACAGTGAGAATATTGGTCATTTGTTCATCAATTTCCATTATATGGTTAATATGTGGGAGCATGCATCACTGGTCAAATGTATACAATTCAATTGGGTACGACATGAGTTAGTAAGAGCACTACAGGATTGGGTAAACAATGAGGCATATAAATAATTTCTAGCTTTTCATGTCATCTTCATCTGGGGGCATTGGATGGCCAGAAATAAAGTCATATTTGAAGAGATATTTATTTCCCCTTTGGTATTTGCATAAAAAGGTTTATCCATCCTTAGTCACTTCCCACAATATGTAGGCCCACTGAAAGTGAGAAGAGTAGTTGAGGAAACTATAGACATATCTAGTCGTTGGTCATATTTGCATGGAGTGTCTCAAGGCACCCATGTTATGGGAGGGGAAGGTATAATTTTATCCATGTATGATGTACATTGGATAAATTTTTCAGTTGGAATTGGCCTTAGTACAAACAATAAAGCATATATGATAGCCTTAAAATTGTTGTTTTTACTTGCATTATCTAAGGATAATGTAGCACTAGGATAATGTAGCACAAGGAACAGGCTTTTTATTAACGATTTATTAAAATGTAAAAATTGGCTAACCCATATCCCACTAACCCCTAGCCCCACATAAACCATTAATCAACATATCTCGAACATTTTTATTGGCCCTTGACTGACCTCCTAACCAACCCACCTTCACCCCTAGCCCATTGATAATGTCTAACCCTAATCCCTAATCACTAACATGATAATCCACTTGCCTCTAACCACTAACCCTTAACCATGAACTCATTTACGTCTTCTAAAACCTAACACTTAGCCAATAACACTCAAAATCCCTATCCCACTAACCTTAACTCACATACTAGTAACCCACCAAAAGCTCGTCCCACTAATCCATAACTAACCACTAACCTAAGTACTCCTAACTCACTAACCACATCACCATATCAATAAATAAATATTGTTAATTTTTCTTTTAAATTTGAGTTATAAAAGGGAGTGTGCAAGAAGTTGAGGGACCTTTTAGATGCAACCTCACTTTTTAGGAACACGCTCATGTTACATAGAAAAAGAACGCGCTCCTCTTCCATAGCGCTTGGAATTGTAAATCCGAGCCTGACATGTCAGCAGACATGTAGGCTAGGTAACAATAACGCGCACGCGTTATAGAACTACTAAACGCGTACGCGTTTTGTAGTTCTATAACGCGTGCGCGTTTTGTAAATTTAAAAATAAAAATAAAAACACACAGTCCCCCACCCGAGAGTCATTTTCACCGAACAG
>LPNX010675452.1:0-20333 GCA_001517045.1 Pseudotsuga menziesii
GGAGAGACAAGGAGAGAGAGGGGGATTAGGGGAAGGGGTAGCAAGAGAGAGTGTGGGAGGGGGGCTTAGGGGGTGTTTACGGGTAGGGAGGGTATGAGTGGGATTAGGTAGAGGGAACAGGGTCTTAGGGGAGTGGGGCAGAGGGACACATGTGGGGTTTAGGTGTAATAAGAGGAGTATGGTATAAATACAACAAGAGAAATGGTTAGTAAGGGTTAGGGGGAAGAGGGGAGAGATAGAGGAGGAGTAGGATGGAATTTATAGGTAGGGGGAGGATTATGGGGGCTGAGAGAGTGAGAGAGGGTGTCAGTAAGGGTTAGGAAGAGGATTGAAGATAGAGAGAAAGGAGGAGGAAGGGGGTTAGTGGTAGGATGAGGAGTAGGTGTGTGTGTGTGTGTGTGTGTGTGTGTGTGTGTGTGTGAGAGCCTTATGAATATTTGAAGGTATTGAGATGGAGAAGAAAAGACCTCTGAGTGAGGAAGAGGTACTAGGAGCATGGGAGAAATAGTGAAAATATTAGGAGCTTTGGAGAAAATTTGGAAACCATGCATGGTTAATAAGGAACAAGATTGAAAACATGAAAACATAGTTTCTTTGATAATTCTACATTGAAGAAAAAATGATTTGTAAAGAATTGCCTTACCTTTATAGTCATATTCTTTAAAACTATGTACACATATTGTGCGATAAATATAATTTTTATTAACTACAAATACTTTAAAATTTAGGTGTGGATAATGAGAAACTTTAAAATATTTGTGGACACCAATTTTCTTTTTGATGTGATTATTACCATGAAAACTAAAACTTCCATTTTGAACATGAGAGTCGTGTACTTTGAATTTTATGATTTTTTGGGTAATGTGATTTGGACAATATTGAATTTTAATTTGAGGTTATTTTTAGAACAATAAAATTCTTAAAGTGATAGATTTTAGAATTTTTTTTTATTAAAAATAGTAGTTCTCAATACAAGTTGAATTAAATGGTTACATTTTGGGATGGTTAAGATACTTGATATATCTATTTAAGTTTCTTTATCTTCTGATTAATATGACAAAATGTGCAAGTTTGCAAAAATAAAAGGCCACCATCAAAAGGTCATAAAGAAGCAACAAGTTCATTAGAGTTATTGCAAGAAAGAAGGAGATATAACTAAGATGATGTTGCAAAGTCCTTAGAAGAATAAACATATAAGAAAAATGAGAAAATGTATGAAGTCAATGACTAGGATTGGATTTAGGATCCTAATTATGATAATGAGGTTGGGATTATTTAGTGTATAAAAAAAGAAGGTTGGGAGGTAGCAAGAAGTTTCTTCCCCTTTTCATTGCAGCAATAACATGTACTAGTTTCTAATTTAAAATGTGTGCATGCTTCTAATAACCTCTAGCCCTTATTTTGAGAACAACTTTTCCCTCGTCACCATATGAACCTCCATGCAAAAATATACCATGTTCAATATCAATTCCACATCATATTTTAAAATCAAAAGAGCATGCACATGTACACATTCTTAAAAGAAAACACACACTAGGAACATGTGTATTGCATACTTCTAGGTATAAACAAAACAAAAAGTAGGGTTGAGTTTATTTAATCCCTTCCAATCCAATGATGAATTTTATTCAAGGATGTAATGTGAACACATTCTATGAGGAAACTAAATGAGAAAAGGGCTATGGTGATGTGAAAAAAATGTCACCATAACCTCACCAGTGATGGTCAAAAGGGACTTACAAGGATCCTTGTTGTAAACCTCATTAATGGATTTTTCTTGATCTACATTGAAATGGATTTCATCACATGTGCTGGAGCTCTTCATCACTCGCTTATTCAACCTCAATAAGATTCTCGTGTCTTGCACTTTTGGGGGATTTTCAAGTGTTGGAAGGTACAACCTTAGGATCCTCGTTGTCTTCTTCATGTTGCATCATAGAAATATTTTCATCTAAATATTCATAAATATTAGTTCCCTCCCTTGGATCTTGATCCTCTTCATCACCATCATTACTCCCAGATCCGTCTTCAAGTCTACCTTTAATAGATTTAATTGCATCCTCCATTCCACTATTTACCTAAACAAAATATAACGATGTTCCACAAGCATACATAGAAAATGTTTAGAGATTCATATAATCAACAATACTCATTTCCTTTCAAAATAAAAAATTAAAATATTTATATCATCCATTAAAAGAAGCTAGATAACATAGGAAATGATAGTACCCGAGGTTTTAAAAGAAAAAGTGTAATGTCTCCCTGGGAAGAAGGGAAACTCTTGACAATATTTTAGACTCTTAACAAATGCCCACTAACACCACTATTTTCTAACACATCTTTCTTCTGGGAAAAGGCACCTTCTATGAATGGTTTACTTGAAAATTTATGTCCACAAGGACTAAAGAGTGGAATAGTTAACACTTTTTCAAAGATTGCAACAAAAATTTGTATCACAACATATACAAATGTATGAGTATCCTTTGGATACAACTAAAATTACAAAAAACACTTTCAAAAAGGATGAATTAAACATTGAACAAAATGAAAGCTTATATTATGCAAGTAATTTTGCATTTAAATCAAAATGTAGACATTGTTGAAAATAATAACAAGGAACAACTAGGGAAAGTTGTCCTTGGAAATAAACATTTTTATGAAAATAAGATGGACAAATTCCAATGTGAATACAAACCTACAAGCAAGTTCTTTTTACTGTTAGAAAGTCAGAATCCCGAGTTCCATCCATACATTTATGTACTTTGTGAAATATTTTCCATTTCAATGAGCTATGAATAATGGAGAATTTTGAGGTTACTAAACCATATCGTTGTCTATTTTGTAGTCTCTAATCACTTGCAGGCTTATGAAATCGAGCAAAAAATATATTTGGTAGAAGTGAGGAGTTTCTCATTCAGTATAGGAACCTACTATTTTGGGTCATAAGGTGCTACAATTTTTTTTTCCATTCTGCAGTGGAGCTCACCTATTTTCAAGGTTTGGCGCTACCTAATTTGAATTTGCTGACAGAGCCAAACATATAGAGAACTCAATCAATGTCTAATAAGTCGTCAATCAGATACGCAAGTTGTTAGGATTCCATGTAATGATGCCCCTCAAGAAGGGAGATGATCAATATTCCTAAAGTCATTTGTTTTGAGATATTTATCTTGTTATAACTCATGTCTAATGTGGTTTCTTTCATTTCTCTTCTGAAGAGTTCTCTCACTTTTTTTCTGAAGTTAGAAATGACCAAGTATAGTCTTCCCTGCCATATACAGTTCTTATCCATGCCTCTTGAAAGAAAAGTGGCTTCCTGGTGCGGTATGAACCTTTGGGATCAGAGGTAGTTGAAGCCTATCTAGAGCTCAGGGATTGGTTTAGGTCAGTCAGATGGATGGAATTTTCCCAGAAGCTACTGGAACATCACTAGAGCGAGGACGAAGCCTTTTCATAGGGATTTGATGAAAAGCAAGCTAATGTTGGAGACCTGAATTTTCAAGTTATTAAAACATCAATTGCTATAGCTGGGAAATTGTCCAGAAGTGTAGAACATTGGTTCAAATGCCAATATTTTTCTATTTTGGCTTGTAATCAGTTTCTCATCCTTGGATTTCAAAACCTCAATTGTAGGAAGGGTCTTCCGAGAACCTATTTGAAACCAGAATGGATGGACTTGTTGTATTGGATCCAGGACTATTTTATTATATAGGGAAGGTAATCCTTTGTTTACTTATACCAAATGATATTTCTATTACACGTTATAGGGTATGCACCTCTCAATCTACCGCTTTTCCTTCTTAAAATCCTAGTGGATATGTCAACAAAGGTCGGGGTTTGTCGACTGAAAACACACCATGGTATTTATCACCATGCTCTGATAAAAGTGTTAATTAGGGAGGATTTGCCCAAGATACACCAAACTTGGTACCATTTCTTATTCTTTTGAGTTTGAAATGGAACTTGTTTGGCCCCAAGAGGTAAATCCTAGGTCTTATTCAAAAGGAGGCACGAACTCTAAATTGCCTCCAAGAAGAAAAAATAATCACCATGATCGAAGTCAACAATTTCCCGCCAGGAAGAGATAGGTGGAGGCGGGTCACTCCAATATTTACAGTCAAAAGAGGAAATCTCAACAAGCATATCCAACATAGAAGTATGAAGAAAACAAGGAAAAATCAATCACCACCTAAAATTGAAAACCTTGAAGCTGTTAGAAATTCCTTCTAGAAAGAAGAAGTAACGAAAGGTCTTAAAGGATGAACAAGATATATTGCAAAAATATCCCATGAAGAGACCTCATACCCAACCTACCAATAAATTTAGAATGAAGTACAAATCCCTCTTTGATCCTTCTTTAAAAATAAATGAAGTTATCGATCTAGAAAAATACTTAAATGAAATCAAAGAAAAAATAAAGAGTCCAAGCAGCTCAAAGGTCATTCTAGGTGAGGAAGAGCCCCAAGTTAAAGTCAGAATAGGAAATTATTGAGCCTGAGAAATCTGGCAAGTCTGTAAAGTGATTGCTTGCTTAGTGGGAGCGATTTCTCGAGTCATATCTCCAAGATGCAAAATGGGTAACAACTGGACATGTCCCTACGTTTAACGAGTACATAGAGAATGCCAAAACGACCACTGGGATGTGTGGGTTAAATTTGATTCTGCTCCTGTTAATGGGTCAACTTTTACCGGACAACATTCTGGAACAAATATACTATCCATCCAAGATCCACCATCTTGTAGAATTGACGACTAGACTCACCGACTACGCAATATATTTCCAGGTATTTGACATTGAATTTACAATTTATTTTCAAAGCGTTTACATCAGAAGAACCATTCCTGAATTTCATTTTCCAGTGTAGAATTTTATCTAAAAGACAATCCAGAATCTACCGGAGAGAATCCCTTAAATCCTATAATTGACATCGTATATATTTCTCTCAAGGAACTGAATTGGGAGTTTATAAAGCAGGACAATGTGCCGCTGTGTTGCAAGAGCCATGCAGCTTTTCTTCAAAGAGAGGGATGGCTTCTCTATTTCTAACCAGGAGATAAAGGACCAAATATTCAAAGTTCTTATTGACCAAGTGCCCGTTTGAATTGTGTTGTTCCTATTATAAATAAGAATAGTTTACAGTATGATACCTGCTCTGCGGTGTAGTCAGTGATCGTAACTAGGGTTTGAATCTCATTAATAAGTGTAAGGGATAAGAAATATAACTACGTTGTATAAATATATTGCTTTGTTTTTCCATTAAGACCTGGATAAAGTAAATTTTTTTATTTAATCGTGGCATTATTGGGGTTTTATGAAAAGACCTAGATTTTGACTTATACAAGAGTCTAGGTAGAAGATGCTAAGCGATTACGCCATTCTTTATATTTTATAATTTCATAAATAAAATAAAATGAAATTAGTTTATAGTTTTTGAAAAGTAAGTATTTATTTGATTCTTATTAAAATTGAAATTAAAACAATCACCCATTCCCTTCATTCGTGTCCCCGTTATCGAAGTCTCGTTGGAGTAGCGTTGTCTATCAGCAACCAGTCAATCCAAAGATCCACATTTTTATTGCAGGGGTCGGTAAAACTTCAAACATGGGTTACAAGAATGTGAAGCTTAAAAAATTCAACAATATAAGGCCTTTGAAGAAACTTATGATGGATTGAGGGAAAAAGTTGTTAGTGGGAAGTTTTGGAGGTGTCCCAAAGTAGTCAAGGAAGATAGCCAAGGAAGAAATCCTCGTGAAAATTTGAAGGTATTGATAGAGAAGAAAATAACTCCCACTGAGGAAGGATTATATAAGGAAGAAACCCTTGCGAAGCTTTGAAGGTATTGATGGAGAAGAAAAGACCTCAAAGGAAGAGGTACTAGGAGCATGGGAGAAAATGGTAAAAATATTAGAATCTTTGGAGCAAATTTGGAAATCGTGCATGGTTAAGAAGGCACAAGATTGAAAACATGAAAATGTAGTTTCTTTGAGAAATCCATTTTGAAGTTAAAAAACAAATTCTAACCAATTTCCTTAAATGTGTCGTCATATTTAAAAAAAATGTACACATATTGTGCCATAAATATAATGTTTATTAAATACACATACTTTAAAATTTAGGTAAGGAGAATGAGCTACTTTAAAATATATGTAGACACCATATTTCTCTTTGATGTGATTATTATCAAGAAAACTACAAATGCCATTTTGAACTTTTAACAATATTGAATTTTTATTTGAGATTATTTTGAGAACAATAGAATTCTTAAAGTGATAAATTTTAGAACAAAATTGTTAAAAAATAACAATTCTTAACCAACATTGAAAATTATTATATCATTACATACAAGATTGAAAGATAAATATAGATCTAGAAACCATCTTGGAAACTTGGGTTTTCCCTTGATGAAGTTGTAAGTTTATGAAAAGTGTAATGGAAATTGTTGTTATGGTTTACCAAAAATCTTAGTTATTTCAGCAAAGAGTTTTGAAAAATATTGGCAAAGAGTTTTATAAACTATCAACATAGTGTTTAAAAAACTCTCAACTTAGAGTTAGCTTTTTTGTGTGTCATCATCCTACCACACTCACCATGCCTCTTTCCAAAAAGTGTTATTCATATTCATGTTTTAACCCAAAATTACAATTGGTACTATGAAAGTGACAACAAATGAGGGCTTCAAGAACTTCCAAGGGTCTACATTTTTCAGTATTGTGAGTATGGTAATCTACTAGAGGAGCCCCAATGTTGGACAAAGAGAAATATCTCTTTGTCTTTCCATGAATGCAATGTGTTGTTATGTGTTTCCCACCAATGCATTTGGATCTTTTCCAAAGTGATGTCCATTCCTCCCTATCTCATAGTGAATTGAACTATCCTCGAATTTCAATCAATTTGAATTAACATGGGTGGCCCTTGGTATGATTAACATAATAGCTATATCTCTTAAATTTTTTTCATGTTCCAATTAATATAACAATATGTACAGGGTTGCAAAAACAAAAGGTCGTCATCATGAGTTCATAAAGAAGCAACAAGTTCGTTAGAGTTATTACAAGAAAGGAGATATGACTCATACGATCAGTGCAAAGTATTTAGAAGAATAATGGCTAAGAATCGTGAGAAAATATATGAATTGAGGGACCAATATTGGAATGACACTACAACAAATCTTGGAATTAACGTCCCAGTTAGCATCCCTTTTTAGTGTATTTGTTTTTACATTGAGTGGTTAAACTCAACGCTAAATAGGACGCGTCATGGAAAAAACTTATAGAGTCTCAAAAACTTCTTTTTTCACTTCCTAGATAGCATCCTTTATGACGTCCAAAATAGCGTCTATTTTTTTGCTTCGAGAAAAGCGTCCAAATTTTCTTCCTAAACAACGTCGAGGTTTGCTTCATAAAAAACGTCATGTTTTGCTTCCTAGCGAGTGTCCTCTTTTTCTTCTTAAATAACATTCCTATTAGTGCCATATTGCCATCCTTAATAGCACCATATTAGCATCTAATATTGCATCCATTTTCTCTACCACTTTAGCATCCCATTTTGCACCATGTTTTACTTCCAAATATGTGCCAATTTTTGCATCCAAATTTGCACCAATTTTTTCTTCCTTTTTTGCATCTTGTTTTGCTACCAAAATGATGCCAAATATTTATTCTATTGTTGCACCATATTTTGCTTCCTATGTAGTGCCATGTTTTGCATCCAAATTAACGTCTTATTTTGCTACCATATCAACGTCGTGTTTGGCTTCATTATTAGCACCATGTGTTGCATCCTTCTTAATGCCTAGTTTCACATCTTATTTTACTACCATATCAACGCCATGTTTGGATTCATCATTAGCACCACGTGTTGCATCTTTTTTAATGCCTAGTTTCACATCTCTCATTTTTTGGTCACAAATTTAATCGTTTTTAGTAGTTTTATATTTTGGTCATTTTGTCTAGTCACTTATCTCTAATTGTTTGGTCACTTATCTCTTATTTGTTTCTTACTAGTCTAGTTGTTTTTAACCAATATTATAATATCATTAGGGCATGGCAGAATCGAACCACCAACCTCCTGCTTGTAAGGCATGCGCTCTTCCATTGAGCTAGCACCCTTTAAGAATTTGAGAACCTAACTTACAGAGTCCTCTATAAAGGTAAAAATGATCTATACAAAACTTTGAATATCTAATGGTCGGAAAAGGATGATAGATTGTATAATTTCACAATATATGATCAAGCATATTATGAAATCCATAAACCTTTTCTAGGAATTTTGAACAAAACTCAAGAAATTGGCTTAATGGGAATGCAAAAATCACTATTCCCTAGAAACCATAAGTGTACCACTATATGAGACCTATCAACAACAATTATCTTAATGTGGTTGCCAAGGATAAAGTAGATAAGCACGATCATCCTAGACCCATGTATAAGTGGACCAATAAGGAGAATCAAATGGTTAGGATATCTTATGATGTCAATTCATAATTTTTATTCGCTTCCCAAGGTGATGTTGCAATGCTGGCACTGAGAGATCTACATGATCCCCAACAACATTGGATATAAGCATATTCATGGGTCCATAGAGATTAGGATGAGGTTGTCTTTTCTCACCAATATGAAAATCGATATGAACAAGATAACTAACACACTATCTTTATGTTACAATATACTAGACATAATTTGTATATTACAATATAGCATGTTTGGCCATCGAAAAGTGATTTTGGGCATTTCAAACATTCATTAAGAAGTATGTTGGGTGGTATCTCTTTGAAGCAACAACACTAAGCACTAATTCCTAGCAAGGAACATCCACATAGAAAACATTGGAAACAACATTAAAATTCAATCTGAGCACATACAATTGTCCTAGGTTGTTCAAGGCACTTTTTCATATCATTGCAGCTATAAGCATGCCTTTGAGAATCGTAAGCAATCAATGAAAATTCTGAGATCATCATCAACAGGTATAATAAAGGTTGTTGCAGGGGTGAAGCAGCCCTATTGTAGGGCATCCTTTTTCAACAAACAACAGTACACATGTGCGTTGAATGTGTCAAATATATTGGATGAGAGCTTTTATAGTGCTTTCTTGGAGTATCTCAAAGCACAATGGATTCCTGAAAATAGATATTTGGGGAAATTTGAACAGCAGTAAAAGTATTTTTGGGTGTATTCTAAACAATTTTATCATCAAAACAATACTTCAGACCTATGAATAATGGATCTTAAGGTAATTTGATAAAAATCATGTTCAGGTTGTCATCAACCATTTATACATTTGTATCAACTGTCTTTCCTTTCATTAGACTTCATATCAAATTACTATGTCTATGGAATTAAAAAATGGAATGGAGAGTTTAAAACCTATAGCAGACCATCTTGGAGGTCCTCACTTTAGGAGCAGGTTTTTTCATCAAGAAACAAGTTGGTCTCTTTGTAGAAGTAGGTATGGGCACTGAAAGGCCCTAAAGAATAAATTATAGATTAATTACAATAAGAGTTGACCATTTATTAATAACTTATATCATACCAAGATTTAACCATTTACTAATAACTGATATCATACTAAGAGTTTACCATTTATTAATTACAATCACCTAAAAAACAAAAAACAAAAAAATCTAGCATAGATCCATCTTAAACCTGGCCCCGTTTAAGAAACAAGAGCTTAATAGTTGTCGAGCCTTTCCTAGGGCCTTCTCAAAGAAGTCTAGCTCTATTTATGGCATGTCCCATCCAGCTGCAACCCTGCAAGGGATAATACTCAGCCACTGAATCAAGCAGTCAAACACCATAGTACTGTAAGCTTCAAACAGCCAACAACCCACGCAATCTGGTGACACTACAATAAAAACTGGATTTAGCGTCTCTTTTTGCATCCTTTTTTGCGTCTAGGCCATCTTTCAGTGTATTTTTCTTCATTTTTTGGACAAAATGGCGCAATTTCACGGGTTGGTGCTATTTTAGGCATTTTTTGTGTCCTTTTTCTAAATCTGGCGCAAATTGTGACGTAATTTGCACCAGGTTTTGCACTTGTTTATGTGACAGGTTTTGCATCAGGTTTTGCGACAGTATTTCAACCTAGTTTTGCGCCTAGTTTGTACATCTACTCTTGTTGCACCCCCTTTTACGCCCATGTTTGCCTCAACTTTTACACCCTTGTTTTCATTTGCTTTTGTATCCTTTTTTACATCCACTTTTGCATCCACTTCTACTTATTTTTTTGCATCCCTTCATGCACCAAGTTTTGCATCAAATTTTACATCCTGTTTTGAGTCTAGTTTTGCATCTCATTTTGTTTCAGTGATTTTTGCATCCACTTTTGCATCCATTTTTTCGTCCACTTTTGCACCCATGTTTTCATCCCTTTTTGCATCCCATTTTGCATCCATGTTTACGTCTTTTTTTGCATCTACTATTGCATCCACTTTTGTCGCATCCCAATTCACACCCATTTTTGCGCTTATTTTTACACCCACTTTTGCTTCAACTTTTGCATCCACGTTTGCATCTTTTTTTGCATCTAATTTTACATCAGTTATTGCATCCCTTTATGTATCCATTTTTGCATCCACTTTTGCATCCGGTTTTGCGTTGGGTGTTACGACTACTTTTGCATCTACTTTTGTTGCATCCACTTTTGCATCCAATTTTGTATCCAATTTTACATCCATGGTTGTATCCATTTTTGTGCCAATTTTTTCATCATGTTTTGCTTCCATGATTGCATCATTTTTTGCATCCACTTTTGCATCACCTTTTTCATCCATTTTTGGTGCACCCCATTATGCACCCACTTTTGCGCCTACTTCTATTGCATCCTTTTTTGCATCCATGTTTTTATCCACTTTTGCATCCAGTTTTACACCTAGATGTTGAAGATGAAAATGAGGATAATGATTATGATATTGAGGATGGTTATGATGATGATGATAATGTTGTTGATAATGGGGAGAACGATGACAATGATGATGATGATGAGGATAATGGCAATGACGACATTGCCAATGATTATGATGGCAATGAAATGAATGATGATGATGGTGATGATGACAATGACAATGATGATAAATACAATGAGAATGATGATGTTTATCATCTTAAAAAATAAGTTGTTATTTGTCATGCATAAATTGTGTGTGTCCTCCATGACCCTTTTCCACTAATCACATATTTTGGGCAGACGCTATTTCTTATGCCAAAGGTAATGATGAATAACTGATGAAAATGTCAATAATCATGATGATGATGATGTCAAGGACAATGGCGATGATGATGACATGGATGATGATTATGCCAATGATGATGACTATTGTGATAATCATGATGACAATGGCAAAGATGATGATCATGATCATCATCATCATCATTTCCATCATCATCATCATCAAAAACATCATCACTGTCATTGTCATCTAGTTCATCATCATCATCATTTAAAGCATATTGGATATGTTTACCATTTAAAGCATGCATAACAAGTGGGATTATTCTAAAACACCCCACCAAAGTACAAAATTCAAACCACAAGGGAAACATAATATTGAAATTGTTCCAATTTTCTTTCTCCCAACAAAACATGCTTCATTTTAGGGAATTATGTTAAAATCCATACATTCATTGTCCATCCATACTATACTTGTAATAAATGTAATTATAATACTTAACCAAATTTACAAAATAGGTAAATATTTTATAAACACCCTTATGATATATAAACTTCTTTCACCTTAATAATGGTAAAATATGTAAATATAATAATAATAAATAATTAATATAAATATGTTACTATAGTTCATATGTTAAAAGATTTAATATAAATAAATATATATAGTTCATATCTTATGTGATTTAATATAATTAAATATATACACATAGTATTTACTTATACATTATACAAATTAAAATATAGATTAAAACCTATGAAGTTTCATAGGGAGGCAAAGCAAAACATGAAGGATTTTTCAAATATATATCTATGTACAACTACCCATTTCCCAAAGGGGTTTCTGCTAAATCAATCCATGGATTCAGGGTTTTGAGTATCAATTTGGTCCGTCTGGTCTGTCCCCAATTCAGCCATGAGAGGATTTAGTTCGGTCATGAGAATATTTAATATTATTCTTCCCATGAGGACTTCTTAGGGCACCTAGTTGGCAACGTGGGTGTCTTGATTCTCGGGCCAGGCTGTTCAAAGCCTGGTTTTTCGGGATGGATCAAAGTAAACTAGGATCTCTACCATTGTTGATGCCTCTACTGTCTCTGTCTTAGATGTTTCTCTCTTAGATACTATATAATATATACATTAGTACAAAATGAGGAATTAGTGACTAGGTGACTAAAAATTCTAGTCACCACAGCTTTTTCAAGTGATTTACTGCTAAATATGAGCAATTTTGATTGACCCAACTATAAACGACTAAAATTAACGACTAATTTAGTCACAACATAAAAAAATGACTAGCTAGAAGAATATTAATTAGTCATTTTTAATTATGCAAGTTATATTTCATGTGTTGTCATGCCATGGTCAAGTTGAATTGGTACCTTAAAGGTTTTTGCATTATGCATATTCATCTCTCCATTTTGGTATAACTCAGTTTAACTAATCTTATCGATCATGCTCATATTTCATTTTCCAAATTTCGAGTCTGTTTGACCCTCTCGCCAATCAGTTAAAATTTCGGCAAGTTAAAAGTCTTTTGATCTTGACAATGAAATCTATAAAATTTTTGTCCACCAATAAATCGTCATTGACACCTACTCATCAATGCCATTGTCACGCCTCTTCTCAAAAAGTTAAAAAGTTCCCCCTTGATGCCCCTATTTACGAAAACGACAATATCTTTTATTTTAATAAATAAAATCCTCCCTCTCATTTTAGTGATCTCTTTCCTTTTTTAAATTTAAAATAATAATAATAATAAGTTTTCATCTAATTCAATAGGTTTTTAACATATAATAATTAATATAACATGCTTTTCATATATAAATATATTATAGTTAAACATTATATAATATATTCGTATTAAAAAAATAAATTTCTATTCATTTATTTTGATAGAAATATAAAATAATTAAAAATGTAAGAAAAAGATTTGGGTAAAATAAAAATTAAGAGGACTGGATTGTAACTATGATCTTTACTAAGAATAGCTGCCATTTTAAATTCCATGGTTGCAATATCCTAATCTTTAATATTTGGAGATAAAGATAAGACATTACCCTCTTTCATGGTTAAAATTAATTGCATTTAGTGGTTATAATGAATGGATAGTTATAATGAACGGAGGGGAGAAAAGAATACGGATCCTAGTTTGCCATGGATGTTCAGTAGGCCAAACATGACACTGGTAGGGAAGGGCACAAAAGTGGATTAACTGAGACCTTCAACCCCTTTGGGCATCGAACCGGCCCGAATCCATTACCATCCCCAAATACCCTGTCTGAACCTAGGCTTTGAACGAACTATGGATAACCAACAGGGATGCTGGTGCTGGAACAAATAAAAAGCAGCGTAGGGGTATGGCTAGCTGAACTAGGATTGCTGGGATTGCTTGCTAGCAACTACAAAAGAAAGAACTTTTTGTTCTTACATTTCCTAAGCACATGGAGAAAGCTATCCTCCACCTATCCAAGGTGCTTCACATTACGATTCCTGATCACATGGAGAAATATATTCTTGACCTATCCAAGGTGCTTCACATTCTCCTTTTTTTTTATTTTCAGACTTTAATTAGATAGTTTTCATTAAATCCCATCAATCGCGTTCTGCCTTCGAAACCCTATATAAATTATTTTCATTGTGAAATTTTGTGAAATTTTGGTTGTAAGATCGATTTCTTTTAGTAATTGTGGAGTTTCTTTAGTTTTTGGTTCCTTCTTTGTATCAGGACCAATGTTTTTTGGAACATTGTCTTGGGCATTTTTTCTATCGATAGATCATCGTCGAGGGTTTTTATGCAATGAAGTGAAAGCTTCATTCAGTTTCTGGCTTATTGAGGGAAATGGCATCAGTGAGGATAAGAGGAGTTGGGAATGGATTAGAGAATTTATAGGGTAGGGAAAGAATAGGTCGGGGCTGTGGCTACCGAGAATGGAGCCCTTGCCCCATTATACGAATCACAACCCTACCCTACGGTGTTGAAGACTTAGGCTAAGAGGACTGGATTTAAAAGTAATCTATCTGGATCTGAGAGACGCTATGTTCCCCCGATAAAAATTATAACATACAGGTAGCTCCCCAGCCAAAAAATACCCCCATAAATTGTTTAAAAGACGGGAAAGGAAACAAGGTAAAGGAAAGAAAAAGCACCAACGAAAACATATACAAATACAGAGCAGTTAAACTTAGAGGTGAGTAATTGAAAAGGTGGGCTGGAGACCATGTACACCATGACAAACTTAAGACATGAGGAGATTCATCAGCCAAGATGACAAGTCAAATATATGGTAGGCTCAATTTAGCTCAAATTATCTATTATGGGGGTCCGGCTAACTTTCGAGAAGAGATGAGTAGTCTCTTTCCTCTTTTACTTCTGCTAGATCAACAAATGAACTGTCTATGCTCCTTCCTCCGCTTATGACTAAACTAAGTCAATTTATGGAACTAGGAAAAGTTATCTATTTCTCTATTGGGACATATACTTTGTGATACTATGATCTATTGGGATATATACTTCACTGCGAAATATTTCAAAATAACACAAATGAAAACTGATACTAATTTTAAGCAATTGCATATAAACATATCAATATGAGAAGTCAAATAGCATTATTAAACGTATTTCTGTACACAAAAAATAAAAATATCTCCATGAATGTAGAGTTTATGTTGTTGTCAAAAACAAAATGAGCAAGACTTGTAATGTCCATTAACATCACAACAGATTCTACTCGTAACATTAATAAACTTTAATATACAAATAATGCATTCTCCTTGATGGTTACAATGCATATAATAAATCCATAAAAAACAATCAAGATCCATACCAAATCCAATGTTAAGAGTCACTATTACTTCCCTTAGGAATGAAAATCCATAAAAGTTAAAAAAACACGATTAAGTTTTTAATTAAGGTTTAAATAATTACAAAAAATAATTCAAATGCAGAAGTAGAGTCATCCTTTTGTTAATAAATAATTTAGCATAGCATCATATTCACCTACCATTAAGCCAAAAGGGGCCCTCGACTTGTTTAAATATTTTATTTAACAACTCACCACTCATATTGTCATATCTCTGTATGAAGGATTAATGTAACCTTGTGTTTCTCTTATTAAAACTTCTCATCTTATTCATATTATTTTTTCTTTTCTTTTCATTTTCAGTGGCAAGAGATCAATGCTTTCTTCTTAATGTCGTTATTTAGGAAAAGAAGTGGGGCCTGATCCCTATCATTTCCATGTCATTGAATGTAGTCCTTGGGTCTATCGAGTGGTTCATGAGATTCTGGAGTTTTTGAGTGAGGTTGGACTCCATTTTCTATAGTATTGTTCCTCTTGAGCAGAGAGCATTTTACCTAGGGTTTCTCCATCCTGGTTCTTGTGCGGGAGCCGTGAAGGGAAAATTATCGGGAAGGGGGTTCATTCACTTTGGTTCTAAGATGAGAGTGAAAATAACTTATTAGAGAGGGTTGATTGTATTGTCTCACCCTGTATCATTTTTACTTGCTAATATGGTTCATGGCTTCAGTTCGGTGCTTCGTTTCGAGATTCGAATGATGGCTTCTTTCTAGGTAACATTTTATTCATTTATTTTTAACCTAGTAAGACACGCATGGGATGATGATTAACCCTTGCTTGATGTTTTATCTTATGCATTTATTTTTCCTAAATATCATCTTGAATTATATACTAAAATTATTCTCTTTCTACTCATTGCAAGAGTTTGAGTGGCGTTATTCGATGGTGACTACTTCAGATTGAGCATAGGGCGCTATTACTTACGGTATGCTTTCATACCACCCAAGCTGTGGGATGTTATTTTTTTGAAGGTTTACATTGCTTTGGATAAGCATGCCATTTTTCCAATGTTTAGATACTTCCTTACTAACTAAACGAGGGCTTGTGAATCCTTTTTTTAAACTATCATTATTTTGTTTTCTCTGTCTCCTTTTACTTAAAATACAATGGTCTAGTTGAAAGGTTGCACTTTCTGACAGAGGAACCTTAACATAAATATAGGCACTTAATCATTCAATAAATGAATAATTTACAGTGTTCCCCAAGTTTCCAGGACGTGGGACATTCGAGACGTGTGGAGACCACTCCAAATTTTATCCAGTAATATTATAAATTATTAAATCCCAGTAATAACAGTTCAATGATTCATCCCATGTAAAATACTAAAAGGAGGGTCATCTGGGAGCCCCCTATTAGAATAATCAACCGATATTTTACTACCTTAGACATTAATTTAATTATTTTTGTCTTATTAGCCTAGTTCATGTGTCCCACCTTGTGCAAGTTGTCTTTTACCTATCCATAGTGGTCAAACTTGCCTTATTTGACTCATGTAGCGCATGGGAAACCTCAAGGAATCAATTCTACTTTATTCCTGGTCTCCTAGGTGTCCTTCTTCTTTTTCTGCTTTATTGCCTGCTTTTTCAGTGTTTTAAGGCAAATGGAAAAGCTATACTAGGTGAGGTGAACTAGTTTTTTGTCCTCTTCATCCTCCACTCTTTTCTCCTTGGAAAAGCATGTATGAGTTTTCATTCCACCACTCTTTATATTTCCTAAGCCATTTTGCTAATTCGTGAGCTCCATGACAGATTTGGGATCAGCTTTTTACACCTATGGGGGATTTGCTTAATTTTAGTAAGCCTTATTTATGCTAGATTTGAATTGCTCCTCATGCATTCAAATCCCTGATGTATTTTATTTATTCAGCAACCTATTATGTTACAAGGTTGGCTATTGTACACTGAGTTAATACAGTTTAGTGTTCAGCTCCAATTTCAGTGTCTTTTGTGAGTGATTTTGCATGATCAATTATTAATTGTTGTGAGTAAAATTAATCTATCACTGGGTTCAATTTCCACATGGTATCAGAGCCATTGTAGATCAATTTCTCTCCTTCAAAATTGTTTTGCAGGTTCGACATCAGTGACTGGGAGCCTTCTACCGACAGTCGGGACAGATTTTCTAAGCTATGGATCAATCATAGAAAACTATCTTGACTCCCTTCAATTTATTTGAATGGAAAGTAGAGATGGAGATACTGTTGAGAGAGAAAGGCCTCTACAGGGTGACTATGGCAACAGAACCAGAGCCCAATGCAGCTGCAGAGAAGATAAAATGGCACAACAGGAGGGATGAGGCCTATGGTCTCCTGTGTCTGAGTATTTCCAGAGACCTCCTTTTCCATCTTGATGGATTGACATCACTGAATGAAGTATCGGAGAATATTTCTGATCTTTTTGGAAAGATAGATGAGATGAGGGGACATCAAATCGAAAATGAGCTGATTTCTCTGAGTCCAAATAAATTTGAATCCCTGCAGCTATATTTCTCCAAGTTCAAAGCACTTGTTTTGCAGCTGAAATAGTGTGGGATCGAAAAGAAGGATGATTAGCTTGTCCTGGCCATTCTCTCGAAGCTAGGCCCTGACTATTCAATGTTTGTTTCGACCTTCTATGCCACAAAACTGACAGCTCGAACCTGGAAGATGCCTAGCCTTGCATATTTCATGGAATCTCTCACACAAGAACAGGACAAGCTGGTGATGATGGGCACCATCAAACCATCCAAAGATCAAGATCTGATTGCTGGAGATTCGAAGGTGGATTCAAAAAGAAAAAAGAAAGCTAAAAATCCACCTGAGCAAAAGAGAGACAAGAAACAGTCTCCGGAGGAGCCACAAGGTTCCAAGAAGAACTACTAGAAGAAGAAAAACAAAGGTGAAATGAGCAAGTGCACATACTGCAATAAGGGCAATCACAATGAAAGCTCTTGTATGAAGAAGCAAATAGACATGCTGACCCAACTCCTGGAGAAGAATGGCATCTCCCTTCTACACAGCTCAAAGAAGAGAGAAGGAGGATCAAGTTCAGATGACAGAGAGAGAGTTCATGCATTGGTTGCTAGCACATCAAGCTCACCCAGTTTTATCATTGATTCTGGAGCTTCAAGACACATGGTTTCGACCAAGGAGGCCTTCTCCTCACTTGACATTTCGAAAGGACCACCTATAGTACTGGGAGATGACTCTCTCACTGAAAGTTTGGGCAAAGGGAGGATTGATCTTGATCATGGTCAATTCAGGAATGTGTTGTATGTGCCTGGTCTTTCCTCCAACCTCTTATCAGTGTACCAGATGACTCACACTGGGTCTCCTAAGAAAGTCATATTCTCCCCTGATGAAGTTGAGATCACAGAGATCTCAAGTGGTAGAGTCATTGCAAAAGGAGTTGAAAATCATGCTCAAAAGGTATACATGTTCTCACACTTCCTACCCTACTCAAACCCCTCTGCTCTTCTGATTCATGCTAATGAGGCTAGCAAGCTTTGGCATGAAAGATTTGGCCACCTAAACTACAAATATCTTTCTGATCTTAGTGAAAAAGAGATGGTCATAGGGTTTCCCAAGATAAAATTTTCCAAAGGAGTCTGCCAAGGTTGTATCCTAGGAAAACACCCAGAGCACAAATTTGAGAGAGCTAGTCATGAGAGAACCTCTGCACCCCTCGAGCTGATCCACAGTGATGTTGCTGGCCCATTCCCTCATATTCCCATGAGTCATACCAAATATGCATTGAATTTTATTGATGACTTTTCTAGGTATTGCTGGGTTTACTTCCTAAAACACAAGTCTGAAGTTCTTGGCCTCTTCAAAGTCTTTAAGGCTTTGGTTGAAAACCAGTCTGGGAGGAAACTCAAGGTCCTCAGATCTGACAATGGTGGTGAGTATGTCAAGTCTAAGTTTATTAATTTGTGTAGATGTAGGTATTCAGATGTAGCATTCTATCCCTTACACACCATAGCAAAATGGTGTTGCTAAGAGGAAGAACAAATCACTGAAGGAGATGGCAACATTCATGATGGAGGCCAAAACTTTGCCACCAAAGTATTGGGCCGAAGCTATCAAATGTGCAGCCTATATTCAGAATAGGGTGCCTCATAAAAATATTTATGGTATGACTCCCTTCGAAGCATGGAGTGGGCACAAGCCAGATGTGACCCATTTCAGGATTTTTGGCTCAAAGGCTTGGGCTAGAATTCCAACAGAGAAGAGGAAGGCTTTGCAGCCCCAAAGCCAAGAGTGTATTTTTTTGGATACTTTGAATATTCAAAAGGGTACAAGATGATAAATTTGAGCACAAACAAATCCTTCATTGAAAGGTGTGTTTAGTTTGAAGAAGAACCCCTTGCAGTAGTGGAAGTTGGAGAAGCCTCTTCTCCACCTGAACCTCAGGAAGTAAGTAAAGAGTTTGTTGAACATGCTGATTCTGATTTTTCTAATGGATATGAGTTTATTGCAGACCCTAGCATCCCTACAAGTCCAAAATGGGAATCCAAGACACTACATGCAGCAGGAGAGCTAGCAGGGGATCCCAATGACCCAAGGAGGACTAGATCTCAATTTGAGAGTGGTCTGTGCATGAAGGATCCTATGTTTTCTGAAAAATGCTATTTGATGGTGGAGTATGATCCTCAAACATATGAATAAGTAGCAGTACATCCAAGATGGAAAACAGCCATGAAGGAGGAGTTTAGCTCACTCCAGAAGATCAACACATGGGAGCTAGTGGATCTTCCCCCAGGGAGAAAGTTAGTCCAGTGTAAGTGGGTCTATAAGACCCAATTTGCTGCTGATGGTTCACCACTGAAGTACAAGGCCAGATTGGTAGCCAAAGGCTACTCACAGGTTCATGGGATAGATTACAATGAGACCTTTGCCCCTGTGGCAAAGATGGATTCCATCAGGATAGCCTTAGCCATTGTAGCCTCAAGGCAATGGGAGGTACATCATATGGATGTAAAATGTGCCTTCCTGAATGGATATCTCACTAAAGAGATATATATGCAACAGCCTCAAGGTTTTCCTACTAACCCTTCTCTTATGTGCAGGTTGAGAAAGTCATTGCATGGGCTAAAGCAAGCCCCCAGGGCTTGGTATGCCAAGTTCGATAGCTTCTTGCTATCACTGAATTTTGTTCGGTGCAAATCAGATAGAAATGTCTATTTGAAGTTAGTTAATGGTTCATTAATGATAATTGTGTTATATTTTGATGACCTCCTCATTACATGAAGCTCAAAGGATGAGATTGCTTCCTTAAAGGGTGCTATGAACCAAGCCTTCTCCATGACAGATTTGGGGCTCTTAAGTC
>LPNX010675452.1:20703-37407 GCA_001517045.1 Pseudotsuga menziesii
AACTAGTCAAGCAAGAAATAGAGTGCCATTGCACTCTCATCTATAGAAGCAGAGTACAGAGGAGTTGTTAATGCAGCAACTCAATGTTTATGGTTGCAGGGTTTACTTGGAGAGTTTGGTTTCGAATCAGAGTACTCAACTACCATCTACTGTGATAACCAGAGTACCATTCGAATCTGCAAATATCCAGTTCAGAAGTAGAGAACCAAACACATTGAGATCCATATGCACTACATCAGAGAGCTTGTGCATGATGGCACCATTCACCTACTCTTCTGTTCATCTTCAGAACAAGTAGCTGATATCTTCACCAAAGCATTTCGTGAGAAGACCTTCATCAATCTCAAATCATTGTTGGGGATTGCTGATCATGCTGTGAAGCATGAGTGAAGACAAGATTTCCAAATTTTTTTTTACAGTCCATGTTTAAGGAAGGATTTTCCCAAGTTGGTTTTGCCTCTTTCCTTGGTTGTATGGACATGCAGTATGTAAAAGGGTGGATAAGCCTTGTTGCTAGGCCCTATAATTTTCTAATATATTACTCATAAGTCAGGCTTAAGAGGGGGTGTTAGAATAATCAACCCATCGTTTACTACCTTAGACATTAATTTAATTATTTTTGTCTTATTAGCCTAGTTCATGTGTCCCACCTTGTGCAAGTTGTCTTTTACCTATCCATAGTGGTCAAAATTGCCTTATTTGACTCATTTAGTGCATGGGAAACATCAAAGAATCAATTCTGCTTTATTCCTGGTCTCCTAGGCGCCCTTCTACTTTTTCTGCTTTATTGCCTGCTTTTTCAGTGTTTTAAGGCAAATGGAAAAGCTAGACTAGGTGAGGTGAACTAGTTTTTTGTCCTCTTCATCCTCCACTCTTTTCTCCTTGGAAAAGAATGTATGAGTTGTCATTCCACCACTCTTTAGCTTGCCTAAGTCATTTTTCTAATTCGTGAGCTCCATGACATATTTGGGATCAGCTTTTTACACCTATGGGGGATTTGCTTAATTTTAGTAATCCTGCTTTATGCTAGATTCGAATTGCTCCTCATGCATTCAAATCCCTGATGTATTTTATTTATTCAACAACCTATTATGTTACAGGGTTGGCTATTGTACAATGAGTTAATACAGTTTAGTGTTCAGCTCCAATTTCAGTCTCTTTTGTGAGTGATTTTGCATGATCAATTGTTAATTTTTGTGAGTAAAATTAATCTATCACTGGGTTCAATTTCCACACCCCCTAGTTTCAGGAGGGGGTGTGGGGGCTTCTGGGAGCCCCCAATTTCAGGAGGGGGCATGTAGGATCCCCCCTTCACTGGAACGTGCTGCAGAACAGGGGGATGTGCCCCCTTGTGCGTTTTTGAGAGTTTCCTGATTTTGGGGACACTGGGAAACATTTCCCCAGGATCCCCTAAGCTCCCGAGGCATAGGGAGCGAGGGAGGTGTGCCCCTGACCCTAGGGGGCGAGTCCTCGTGTAACAATGATAATTTACTATTTCATGATTACTTCACTTTACTTAAAGAGTTTTCTATTTTTTTATAATTTTTTTTACCATGCTACAATGCCCCTAGAAAAATCCTAGGTACTCACTTGGAGGATGGTGTCCATCTTACGGGAATATAACCTAGGTGGGGATGATAATAATCCAACCCACCACAACTTCCACTTGGGATAGAACCAACTGACAAAAATGTTCTCTACTTATGTCTTTTACTATGAATTTTCTTTACCCAAAACAATTTTCTTCATACTTGATATTTCCAATGAGAAATCAAAGTATAGATTATTCCAGCTTTTCTGGCACTTTTAACATATACCTATACTTAAAGAAAACACTGTCTATGAATCTGATCTATGACCAGATTTCAAATCCTAAGGAGTACAATGTAACCATTATATATAGCAGTTGCGGCTACCCAGATATCATTAAAATACAATGTATTCTCTATCATGAATCATGATTGTTCCACTAGCATAATTCTTTCCTTTTATTTTCATAAACCTGAAAAAATATAGTTTTATCTTGGTATCTTATTTACTAACTATTTAGTTGTTAACTCCTGGCTCAGTTACAGTTTTCCTCACTCAACCCCACCTATATGAGGTCTAACAACTATTTTTGTCCCTATACTATTATGAAATTTTTTATTGCTTCATACTATGTGATCCAGGGGCATCATTTAAATAAATTTTTTATGGACTTTTAGAAAGTCAAGTAGTTGAGTTTGTTTGTAGTAGGGGCTAGTTTTCTAAGAATTAGTGGTGAGTGTTTGTTTTAATAACGGTTGTTATACAAAAGTTGATCTCGGATCGTTGAAGAATCCAAATGTATCTTCTATAGCTAAAAATAGATTCGAGATTTATGAGTTTAGTCTCAGATCCTATTTATTTGGATTTAGATAGGATTATTGGGTTTTTTTTTAATGTGTAAGTGTGTAATCTAGGTTTGTTTTATTGTAGGAATTAAAAAAACTGAGTATTCATTCTCTGTGGTTTTTGCCAAGAAATTATCCAATTTTCTCCAGATAACCATTTATTTTGTATGTTGTAATAACCTCCTTTGAGTGCGTGTCTATGCTTTGAAAACGAATTCTATTGAGATCCTAGATTGATTGATCATTGCAATGATCAATCAAAACATGTGCATATGATATACATTGTGCATCTTTGGCTAGGAGTTATGAACTAAATATCCACGTTATATTCAGGATCGAATACCATAAATCTTTGTAAAGAAACAAAACAAAGTAGTGAACCGTTCATTCCTTACAGATCGACGATTACTTTCCATTTCTGATGTGTCTAATGGTTGAACAAGACCAATACTCCATGTGATGCAAAATCCAAGTAAAAGTTGACATTTGAATGTATTCATGACCACCGTTGATGGAATTGAAGGGCGAAGATTCATTTCTTATTGGTGAAGGGTGGTATTGAAAGGCACTCTTGAGGGATGAAAAATGGTATTGCACAACTCTTTATAAACAATTGCAGTACTATTTTTCATAGGTTTAGCGTACTGTTATAATTGACATGAGACTTCAAATTTAGTAGATTTCTAAATTTGGAAGACGTTGGAGATTGGAGGGAAAAATAAAGGATGTGGATGAAAAAGCAGGCGATCCCTCTATCACTATGATTGATCTGGAAAAAAAATCAGTGTTTTCAAATACCTTTGTGTCTGTTAAAGAAGAATTACATGCCCTAATAATGTCCCGATTAAGCAGGTAGAACCTTTGTTGACAAGGGAGGTAATTATTGTCCAAATGCATTTGCCAAAGCAATGAAGAAAGTTGAAATTGGTGAAGTTATTAATCGCAGGCTTCGTGATGGGGATTTTTTTATTATCAACCATCCTCCAAGTATCCACAAACATTCAGTGTAGACATTAAACGCATACATACATCTGGGATCTACTGTCAAAACCCCAAAATTTCCGAAAAATTTAAAATTTTTAAAATAGCATATAATCTCATTAAATGCAATCATTAACTGTTTGATTAGTTTATGTTACTAGAAGTGTAACTGAATGAACTTTTATTATACTTAACTTTAAAGATGAGTTTATTGTCAGTTACTGATTGTTTTATGTTTGTGACGACAAGGTGGGTTGTCATGAAAAGACGGTGCTTACTTAGCGTTGAGCTAATGCATAAAGTTCCTTCTGTTCTTACAGATGATAGGTAAGAAGATCGGCTGCTACTATAAAAAACTTCTAAAGTTTTCAAGTACCAGTAGTTTGTAAAATAAAAAGTAGAAGAATAAAGTTAGTGGCTAAACACAGATCAAAGTTTTGTTGAGGTAAATTCCAACTATTCACTGTTATAGATATATTCATGATGATACACCAGGTTTATTTTTCCTTACCATCGATTTATCATATACTAAACTTATCTTCGATCCGATGAATAATTCACTGAAAACTAGTATCATTCTGATCATCAAAAAGAAGTATAATTTCAAAAGTTTCAGGTTAAAACATTATGTTGGTAAATTCTCTCTGTAAAATATTTCCCATTCATATGTGATAAAATTCTAAGTTAAGTACCTATATGCATTTATCTTCATGGTCGCTGTAGCATACTCAGTTCAGATTTCATCACATTCAGATTTGTGACTTTAGTTGCACAATACAAGATGATACAAGTATTAATCTATACTTATTTGACTATACTCATTTGACTTTAGGCATGTGCAAGTTTATTGTTTTAATATAACACTTCCCTTAATGAATTAAGAGATTGCACTTTTCTATAATACTATTCTATTTCTATTATCGACACTTGGATAAATCCAAATTACTTTTAGGATCATTCCTAAACCTATCACAGCCAGTCCCTTTGTGAGTATTTGAAGACTATACTATCAACAAGAAGGTTAATGTATATCATAGTGGCTTATCACATATTTACTTATAGAATTTCTCATAATTTCTTTGAGCTTAGAAGGTGATAAAGTTCAATTATTATAATGACTATTCTAAGACTATTAAAAAGAGTTGCTAACTTATAAATTAGTATTAATAATAAGAACTAGAGCTAACCAAAATCAAATTGATGAGTAACATATTATAATTCACCACCAATTATAGTATTTAAGAAGTGTTATGTGGTTTATATTCATTTGAAGACTAGGACAAATGGTATTATAGTTGGGGTTAAAATCAAATATGCCAACCATAATCCAAAGCCTTATAACCTCTCGCCACTTAACAACTCTCCATACTTATATATATATGAGATTATATAATGCAAGATCTATAGTGCAAGGTGTATAGACATTAAACTAACGTTATAATGTTGCAATCATAATGCAAGTAATGATACTATAGTGTAAAGCACCTCATGGGATCTCCACGCGATGATTTGGTTTGAGTTTAGTCAAGGGATAAAAATCGTGGGACTTTAGAACTTTTACCCACTGCATGGAAAACATTAAAGTACTTACGTGGTCGCATAATAGCCCTGCATTGGTGCTATTTAACTATTGACTTAACCCTAAATTATCACTTCTCCTTCGCCTTCGGCCTTTGGCCGCTCTGCGAACTTTCCTGTTCATTCGGCCATCGTTGGTCTGCTATCGAGTTCCTGCTGTTCCAAATCTTTATTAACTCATCCCTTGCACTGTGTGAATAGATTAGAAGGTGAAATAACTTACTGCTGGCCTCCACGATACCTCCATTGTTAACTCGAGCTCTGAACAGTTTTAAACCTTACCTCTCCTCGCTCCAATGGCCATGAATCTCCCTTCAAGATAGCGTGGCTTACGCTGCTTGCAACTGTATGATATTTGCTTAGAAGGGACAATGCAGCTAGGGTTTTGTCCTGCCATCGTTGAGTTGGGATTTCTAAACTGTCTGAGGTCGAGAGTGTTGAATGCTGCTCCTTTGCCATCGGGTTGCAGGTTTTGGCTTACACCGGTCGCGGCATCACTGTGAGAGATGGCCTTCTGCTCAGGTAAATAAATATATTCGTTCCCTTCATTATTGAAGTTATTATTACTGTTAATGCTTTTATTTTTACATTTAAGCCGTAGCTAACAGTCGGTTGTTCACTGGATAATGCAGATATACCTGCTACCCTTCTCTGCAACAAAAGAATGAGGGTTATAGCACTATGACCATGGTAAGCCCTGGTCTCTCCATGGCTTGTTCACCTTGTGTGAGTATTTAAAGGAATGTGATGGTTTGGTCGTTACGACCTTGTTTGACCTTCAAGGTTTTTAGTGGTTTGTTTTTTAATGTTATGTAACAGGGTTTATACCCTAGCTCTCACGCAGAGCTCTCCGGCTTCGACCGTGAGTGTAAAATCTTGCCTGTAATTATTGTGATGTTTATATAAAAGAAACAAAGACAGGCTATAATCCTTCGTGCAAGTTTTGTTACTGCCGTGAGTGTTACTATTGCACTGGCTTTGATTTGCAGTCAATACAATTGTGTATATTGTGAAGATTTGGGTGTTTACCCTGGGTTATTATACCAGTAATTAGTTACTGTAATTTCTTCTGCATTTATTTTCCTTGTTTATGTTATAGAAGTTCCGAATGCTTATTATGTTTAGTTTTTATTCTTCTAATACCTAACTGTAAGTAGAATACTGTCAGTTTTATCATTAATTAACTTACTTGTAAATAAAAGGGATTTTATAGGGTTAAACCCTAGATGGCGATGAAGGGTAATAATAATACTATTTTTGCTTCTTTTAAAGTTAGAATAAAATTTAAGTTAAGAAGATATCTGCCACATTAGGGTTACTGATGAGGTTTAAAACACTTAAGCTCAACTACCGAGCATCCTGTACTTCTATCTTTTCTTCCTGCATAGATAAACCTTTGATTTGTATACTGAAAATTATGTGTTATTATCAGTTTATAATTTAATCTTCTTATTAATAAGGAAATTGTAAATGTTATATAGTTTGTACCCTGATAATAATATAGGGTTTTATATATTTTATTTATTTAATTATTCTGGTACTATCAGTAAATTTTCATCTATAACTTAGATAATAAGTAATTTAATTTTTACAGTATAAATATTTCAAGATTTACTTACAGGGTATCAGAATACTCTCTATGTTAAGAATAATAAAGTTCTTATAATGCATAAATAATTTACTATAAACTGCCTGTATTAACACATGGTACTTACTAATACAAAGTAATGTTCTTGTCTTATTGCAATACTAAAATCTCCTTATGTATAACCTTGTTTATCTTATAGCCTAAGAAAATAGCATTATACTGTTGTTCTTCCTGCGCAAAATGTGTTAGGTTTAATTATTGTTTTAAAAGTATTTTTCAATAAGGTTTCTGTAACAGGTTTAAAATTTGACCTCCTTATGAATGAGGAAAAGTATTTACTGTTACACCGTTATACCTTTAAAAGAAATAAGATTTGGAACTGTTAATTACTTGCAGTTCGGACAGTAAGTTTGATTCTGGGGAATATTATAGTAATAAGAAGTCTACTCTAAATTAAATAACAAGATGTAATAGAATACTTTACTATTATTATAATGTTTATATTATCTTTCTTAACATTTCTATAGCTTTTATATTAATTCCTTAGTTTATTTTATAATAATTGGAAATAGTATTTATATTTGATTCTTCTGTAGTTTACTATACTATCTACATTCTGCTGTAATTAGTTTATTCTCTTAGTTTAAATGTTTACTTACAAATTTGCTGTAAGTACAAATTTTAACATATTGATATTCTGAATAACAGGATATTAGTTCTGTAACTTGTTCTTACTTTGAGTTAAGTTTTAGAAGTAAAAGAATCCGAACACCAGGAAGGAAACTATATAGTAATAGTATAAATTCTAATCTAACTTCTACTATATTTCCTTTACAGTAGAATTTACTGAAACAAACAAAATACAGTACTAGGAGGTAGTTTTAAGACTATGAGAAAATAACATATGAATTTGTAAGACATTAGTAGTTACTGGAAGTAACTAAATAAGAAGCTCGGTTCAGAAGGATACTACTTCCTAATACCGAGATACTGTGCTAGAGTACGGTCTGGTGATCCCAGATGTGGAAAAACACAGTAAAATATTTAATTTCATCTACAGATTAACTACTGATAACCTGAGATATTCACATTACTAAACCAGCTAACTCTTCTGTCATATAATATAAACATAACATTCATTCATTCATACTCATTTAAACATAAATAGATAAGTAACAAAACCTATTGAAACTGTGGACAACAACAGCAATGGGAGGCCGTTCCTCCCTACCAACTCCTGGAGAGTGCTCAGACAACGACTTCTCAGGACCCCCGAGCTCGCTCTGGTCTCCCTGGCTAGAACTAGGTGCAGCAAAGTCAGACACCAGTCTTCAAACTCAATATTAACTCAAAACTATCAGTCAGTTCTCTTCAGCCCAATAGCTGTAATAAAAATCAAGTTACTGCAGCAATCCTCTTAGAACAACTTCCTTACTGTATTTCCCTCTTCCTCAATGAATTTCCTGAATAACATTCACCTGAATGAATTCTCTCAGGAAAATAACTGAGCAGTCTCAACTCTCTTCATTGAGTACTTTTAAAAGATTGCCTAGGTCTTTTTTTGGGTTAATTGTCATTTAATGAGCCACCTGCTCTGATTCCACTTTCTTGGGGAATCATGACCCCAAATATAGGGAAGTTGCCACCTGCAACTTAGGAAATGTTTGAGGATGCTGCCACTTGTATTTTGCCTTTCCACCTAGTTCCATCCACCAGTTTGACCAGTAACCTCTTTTTAACAGCTCTCCCATGCTGTTGTCTCCATAATTTATTTATTAATAATAAAATATTCTGAATTACACTCCATTACTGTTGACTCTGCTGAGTCATCAATCCCTACTTAGGATTAAGTTTAGCATAATGTCTCAGAAATATAATAAAACAATTTACATAATTTTACAAAATTGGGGTATGTGACATCTACAGTGATTATTAGCCCTCTTATATGTGGGCCACTTGGTGCAGATTTTGAGGGGGATTGCATTCATTTTTATTATCCACAATATTTAGAATCCCAAGTTGAGCTTTCTCAATTGTTATGTGTTAATCAATAAATGTGACTTCTCATTGCAAAGAAGAAAACATAGCAGTGAGTGTTGGTACTGCTCTTGTTTCCAAGCTTCTAGTTGGAAAAATCTTGCTAGACAAAACCACACTAAATCAGCTGTCAATGTGAACTTGTGGAGCTTTGCCTGAACCAACAGTTATTAAAGTGCATGATGGAGGGCCATTTTGGACTTCTATCCAGGTTATTCATATGTATTTACTTAAGCTGGGAGAAACCTATATAAGTAGATTAAAATCCAAATATAAACAAAAATTTGGGGCCTCACCTTTGCAGAGGAACCTAGGGCCTCACCTTTGCAGTGAGTGTTGGTACTGCTCTTGTTTCCAAGCTTCTATTTGGAAAATTCTTGCTAGACAAAACCACACTGAATCAGCTATCAATGTGAACTTATGGAGCTTTGCCTGAACCAACAGTTATTAAAGTGCATGATGGAGGGCCATTTTGGACTTATATCCAGGTTATTCAAATGTATTTACTTAAGCTAGGAGAAACCTATATAAGTAGATTAAAATCCAAAGATAAACAAAAACCTGGGAGCTTTGTTTGAACTGTATGATAAATGCAGAGGGTGGAAATATATAACTCAGGGCGTCTTTTAATTTATATTTGTATATGTGCAATTGTTGATGTAAAACTCAGTTTGTCAAGTTTCTGAAATAGGATTGTAGTTTCTGAACTAGAACATGCCATTGTAGTAATGGCACAACGGTGGTACAAATATGTTGGCACCTCCTTTGATTCAGACGTCCGTTTGGGTTTCATCATTCATGACTCAATTGGCTTCTTTGCTACAAGGATGTTTCTCCTTATAAATTTTCTGTCTCTGCTAAATGATCTAGGATCTACTTGTTTGGGCTCATCCCCCATTAGGTTTTTTTATTTTGAATTTTTTTGTTTCATCTTCGGAGAGGCTCTATGCACTTCTTCCTTGCTATTATTACTTCTTGAAAATCAAATTCCCATTGACCTATTTGAGCCACTCATGGACATTAATATAATTTTATTTAGCTTAGCCTATTTCAGGATCATGGACCCATTCAAATATTGCTGTACATTTGAAGCATGCATACAATTATTTTTTGCAAGTTAGGTAAACTTGATGTTACAAATGATACAAGAAACAAATTTAAAGCTGAGAGGTTTACTAATAATTATAATGGGATAAGAATGGGGTTATAACTTAATGGAATGTGCTTTTCAACAGTTATAAATTCAAAAAAGACACAACAGGATCTTGACTAATTAATAATGACACACTTAAGTAAATAACATAAATGTAATGTTTTCCAAAATATTTCATTCTAAAAGGAAGGTATGCAGATAGTACATTTTTCTTGGTCTACATTTGCATTGAGTGTATTCCAGAATGTGAAACATACACACTTTCTACCTTTTCTAGCCATCCAGGAAAAGATCGTTGCCGGGCCTTTCCAGATCTCTGTTCATATGATTTCATGAGCTCATTTGCTGAAGTGGAAGCAAGAATGTCTAAATCTACCACCTCCCATGTACACTGATCATACCTTGATCCATTCCATTTAACCAGCCATTCAACTCTACAATTTAACTTATCATGGCATTCTCCAAGTGAATTTTCATGAGGCATCAAGGCCATTTTTCGAATTAGACGATGTGGTTCAGTCCATTGTGGATTCCATTTTAAGGCCTGCACAATCTCAATATATTACCTACAAATTTACTTATTTGAAAAGAACTAATATGTGCTAAAAACCCATTGCTAAGACCCATCCAGATTCCAAAATAGGAATGTATTACTTCAGAAATATCAACCTACAATTGAAATAGTAATGCTACCAAATTGCACAGAAGAAAAGAAAAAATTGCCATGCCTCAGTTATCCAGACTCCAAATGATAAATTAAAATAGTCAAAGCCATAAAATTGTTGACGATTCCTAACTGGCCTTTCCTTGCTGAACATTTCTTTTGAAACAAGCTAACTTTTTTGGAGCTTCCTTCAAAACCTGGCTTTCACTGACCCATCGATTGTGCACATGAGAAAGTCCTTTATATTTGACAAAATATATCTTCTCTTGTTTAAATATTCTCTTTGATTTCACTTTGTACACATCAGATTCCCCATCTATCAGATTAGGTGATGCTGTGTCATTTAGACTCTTATCTGGTCCCTGAATTGCATTTGACGCAGTATTCTTCCTTGCAATTGGCACAAAACAATCATGTTTATCTTGAGCAATACATTCTCTGCTAACACTTTTATCCACTGTTCTTCGTCTTTGACTAGAGGCATTACCCATAATTAGACTCTCACTTAATGCATCATCAATGATGTCAGATTCCTTCGAATCCCATATAGAATCAACTGTAGTGGGCACCAACAATAAATCAGATAAAGTTTCCTTGTATGAACAAGTTGGGAAGAGCCAATCCCCAGGAGGAACTTGATCTAAAGGAGGATCAAGGAAAAATAGATGATAAGTAAGCAAGCAACCTTCTCCATCACAACACCTGCACAACAACCAGAATCTCAATAAGAGAAATGAAAACTTTGGTCTCCAAATACGGAGAATACCATAAGAACTCCAAAGTCTTGTAGTATTTTGGTCCATGCATCTGCAACTAATAAATGTTTTTTGAATGACACCTTATTGTGACATTCAAACGATAACAATGGAAGATGTTATGTTGGTAGATGGTTAAACGTATCTTTTCCTACTATATAATGCTTGCATCCAAGTCACTCTACTCATGACCTTGGAGACATAAGAATGAGAAAGATGGAAGGAAAGGGCCAACATCATAAATTAAATTCTTGATATTAGATATTAATTTGAGCCAATAAACTATGTACTATCAGGAATGCAAATAAAAATGTGTATATATGCTGCATAGAATTTCAATCACTTGAATACAATAATAAACAACGAGAAAATTTCCAATAGTAAAGTTGTTACAGCTTAGTTCAAGCATTAGTGATAGTTTGACCAAGCAGGACATTGAAGTTTTTTTTATTTAACAAATTGTTCAATTTATGAAATTCATCTTTGGGTATGCTATCATAAATCATATATGAAACTAGGCACACACAAAGGAGGTTAAAAACCAGTATGAAACTTACAGCAATTCACCCCCAACTTTGCATATTTCACAAATGCTATTATGATCATCCACTGGAATCCTTCTTTGAAAACAACTAGCCTGAGAAGATGATGGTGAACCAGTGTTAACATTCTCCCCAGTGTCAATTACTATCTTCCCAGTATTACTCTTATGTCCCATTTTACCTTGCAATCAATCCATATAAGCAGAGTTGTGGTTTCTTAAAATAACCAAAATCCAATTTAGATAGCTGGCTGGAGAAATGCACATTATCCCATCAGATCAATCTGTTTAGATGGACCCAATACATATATGATTCACAATGTTATCTCAGGCATAGACTAGCAGAAAACTACCTCTGCTTCATGGTCTTCTGAGAAAATTTGAAGGTTGGCATCACTTGCTCCCTCTGTGTCTTGCTTTTCTCCATGCCTGAAACAATAGAACACATAAATGAATCATGGTAAATAAACAATAAATGAAATTCAGCTTTCTATCACCTCCCAGTACTAGAGAAGATAAGGAAAACAGAAAAATCGATACTAGAATTTGAAGCAGGAAGGATTTTATTTTAATACTAGTATTACATTACAGAAAGCATGTAAACATTGAATGTATTGATGAAACAATGGCATGCAAAGCAATTTAATACCAAATTTCCAATCAACAAATCAACTTATCATTTAGAGTACACCAAAAAAAAATGGAAGAACATAATGAAATGGCATTCAAATTAACAAAAATGAACACAACTGAAGGAGCCCCAAGGACCAATCACAAGAAATTTGGTTATACCAAAAAAAGTTAATATTTCTAATTTTGAAGATATCCTTTTGTTGAATATTGTAACTTCAAAGGATATTCTAAATGTATTTTACTTGCACAACTCTTTTATCACAGTTTCTCGCTTTTTAGAATTACTCCTATCTGTCATGTTTTATTTATAAAATAGAAATATTTTTGAAACAGTTTTTTTTAAATATCATAATAATCATGGGATATGGATTAGATTAAATAGGTTGGATCAGATTAAATATTTATTTTATTAGTTGTTCTCTTGTGGTATAGCTTGAAGGAGTTGTCAAAACATTGACTGCTGCTGGTGACCATGAAAAGATATCGACAATAATCAATGTGCTGACGCATGAATTTGCTTCCTCCCCTCAAGCAAACCATCAAAAAGTATGTGATACAGATTTGTCATTACCTTGAATATCCATCTAAATCTTATAACAAGTTGATATTATTGTTTTCTTACTAATGTTCTGCATTTCTATTGACACACATTTGAACATGGAAAAAGGTCAAAGCAAAATTCTTTCTAGTAATAAATTTGCAGGGGGTGCAAATTTTGGTTTTGAGATTGTGGCAGAATAATGTTTGCTGTAGTGAAGGCCTGCATCTTTTGAAAAATAAAATTTCCCAGTGGGCAATGTTGTTTGTTCTACAATATTAAAATATATAAATGTCCTTCTAAACAGTAATCTAATTGCAAGTTTGGCTTTTCTAGGGTGGTTTAATAGGTTTGGCTGCAACAACTGTTGGTTTGGCATCAGAAGTTGCTCAAGATCTAGAGTGTTGTTTTAGCAGGTCTTGTTTTAGCTCATAGTATTTTTCATGTGTCAAAAACTTTGGAAAGTAGAAAGTCAATAGGCATACATGCGAAAGATGCGACATCACTAAAAGTAATACTAGTAAAATTATTTGTTCTGAAAGACATGTTATCACTGAAAGTAATTCTAAAAACATGAATTGTTCTTGTATCAAACTGCGATGAATGAAGAGTAAAATACTAAGACTAATTGAACTGAACGTGGCGGTAAAATCGATTTTCATCATATAAAATAGATCAGTTGTGAACTCAAGCTGATGTTATTTCAAGAGTGGAAAGTGAAAATCCATTAATGTTACCATGTGAGAGGCATAGTTTTAATAAAACTAATTCTAGAAACATGATTTTGCAACTTTTTCTTTGTATCAAATTGTACTGATTGTAATATTATAGAAAAAAACAAGACTCAAGTTTGGCAGTATCATCTAGAGTTGATAACTTGCAGTGAGCTCAAGCACACCTGTTTATGAGCGAAAATTATTTTGTGAAACGTCTGTTACTTAGGATGAAAGCTTTGGAAATTCAATAGGTACACCATTCAAGAAGCATGGTTTTGATAAAAGTAATTCTAAAAACATGGTTTTTTTGTATCACTTTTTAGTGATAAAACTCTAAAGTGTCAAGTGAAATTGATGTAAGTAAATATGTATCATCTGATCACTTCTGATGAGCTCAAGCTCAAAATTTTGCAAGATCTGGTAATTTTGCTGTGGATTTATTCATGTATTCATTTATATATGTATGTGTGTATGTATAATGACCATCTACCCATCTACTTATACATTATAATGTGGGTAACCTACTCATCCACAATAAATGGACGATTTTGTTATGGTAACTATTTAACATTGGCATGTCATATAGAGATAATGTGTGGGGATGGGTGGCCATGGGTAACATCCAAACGAGGATAGGATTAAAACAGAATAAGGTGCCTCTCACCCTAGGACCTAATCCCAACTCCAAGTCACCTAAAACTACGAAACAGTTTTGATATGGAAATGACACTTTTCAAAATGTTCAGGAAATGTGAAAATGGCATATTTAAATAATTTAAAAAATAATTCAAACTCTAAAAAGTTTTGTGCTTTCATTTCAAAATTTTAGATTTTTTGGGTTTGTTGCCTATTTAGGGCCTTTTTATGCACAAACAAGACATTCCTGGATTTCACTCCCTTTGAGGGCCTTTAAGCTTTTCTCCTTTGGAACAAAGGAAACATGCCATTTATGGTCTTTTGGATAGGAAGTGTCTCAGAAATCTTGTGGAAATGTTTCCAGAAACAGGAATTCCCTGCAAACATTTCATGGGTGTTTCATACCTATTGTGATTTCCAAAATATTTCTGGGTAGGAAACAGGGGCTATGCAAGAATTTCCTGTGGCCTTGCCCAATTGTAACTTCTCATAAGACATTTGTGCGAAAATACGTAATCCCAATTGGATTATGCAATTGTGTTTTTTTATTTTTATTCAATATTGGGCATAAAAAGTGAACAAGCTAAAAAAGTCAAATTCGAGAAAGGAAATCAAGGTCAATGACACTTTACATTCTTAGTCAAACTTTAAATGTACAAGTTTGAAGGTTTGAAGTGAATGTCTATTTTTATTTTTGTGAATAGTTGGTTTTTTCTGGGAACAATGTGGTTGTTTAAATTTCCTTTTCACCGACTTGAAATATATCTGAAATACCATGGTCACTGACATTGAATAGCTTATCCCATTTATGTTACACTTATCTTTAATTCTTCTATATGCTTTGTTCTATTATTTTTCTTTCATGGAATATGGATATATATTTGAATGTGTATGAATATATCTCTATTTATGCACACAAATACCTTCATGTACTTGCATATCATACTGTAGTCACATGTGCACAATAGCATGTTCCCTTGGCTAATAATTTTTTTGCTAATATAAATTGTCTTTGTTGGTGTTCATTGTTAAAATATTCATTATATCATGTATGATGCACATAGTAGGTGTATTATTTTAGTAACATTCATGAGTTCTTCTCTTAACATCCTTGCTGAACAAAATCACGCCATCAATGAATAACAACATTTATGTAGCAACACACACATCATCAATTGGATGCTACAACTATTTCTTAAACACATCCTTTATTCTTTGTCCATATGAAGTTTAGGTTATTAGGTATGCATCGATACATTATGTTGTTCTCTAAGACCCTTTTGCGGACCACTTTAATATATTGCGTAATTGTTTAGGATATTTTGTTTCCTGAGCATGGTAGATTTTTTTGCTTATTAGTGTATTTGGAAAAATAAATTGGATTTTAAGCATGTTTGTCTTTGGATCTTATTGTCTTTTATTAGAATTACAAATGATGAAATCTATGTGTTAATATTGCTTCTCTTCCTGATTCTTAAAGGGTGTTAGCTCAATGGAAGAGCACCTGCGTTACAAGCAGGAGATTGGTGGTTCAATTCCTCCATGCCCTAATGATATTGCAATGTATTTCTAAAGGTAAAAAATGTAGTAGTGCAAGATGGATGCAATATTAGACGCAATACTAAATGCAAAACATGATGTAAAAGTGGATGTCACACCAAACACAAAAGTGGATGCAAAATCCGACCTTATGTCAGACGCAAATGTGGACACAAAAATGGATGTCACACTAAACGCAAAATTGGATACAAAAAGAGACTCAACACTAGACATTATTAATGACTCAAAACTAGATGTAATAATAGGTCCAAAACTAGACGCAACAATAGATGAAAAAGTGGATTCTTAACTAGATGTAAAATTGGACATTAAATTGAGCACAAAATATGGTGTATCGATGGACACAAAACTGGGCATAACACAAGGTGCAAATTTGGATGCAACATTATAAGTAAATTTGGATGCAAAACTAGACGCAATATTGGGCCATGACTCAAAACTAGATGTAATAATAGGTCCAAAACTAGACGCAACAATAGATGAAAAAGTGGATTCTTAACTAGATGTAAAATTGGACATTAAATTGAGCACAAAATATGGTGTATCGATGGACACAAAACTGGGCATAACACAAGGTGCAAATTTGGATGCAACATTATAAGTAAATTTGGATGCAAAACTAGACGCAATATTGGGCCATGACTCAAAACTAGATGTAATAATAGGTCCAAAACTAGACGCAACAATAGATGAAAAAGTGGATTCTTAACTAGATGTAAAATTGGACATTAAATTGAGCACAAAATATGGTGTATCGATGGACACAAAACTGGGCATAACACAAGGTGCAAATTTGGATGCAACATTATAAGTAAATTTGGATGCAAAACTAGACGCAATATTGGGCCATGACTCAAAACTAGATGTAATAATAGGTCCAAAACTAGACGCAACAATAGATGAAAAAGTGGATTCTTAACTAGATGTAAAATTGGACATTAAATTGAGC
>LPNX010675452.1:37501-87303 GCA_001517045.1 Pseudotsuga menziesii
CTAGGCGTAACACAAGGTGCAAATTTGGATGCAACATTATAAGTAAATTTGGATGCAAAACTAGACGCAATATTGGGCCTAAAATTGGATGAAAACCTAGATGCAGAATTGGACACATAATTTTATGTAAAACATGGTGCAAAATTGGGTGCAAGACTCGATGAAAAACTAGGAGCAAAATAAGACGCAACATTGGATGCAAAAATGAGCGTGAAACTGGGTGAAAACAAGGATGTAACAAAGGACGCAAAAAAAGATGCAATAGAAGTTGAAAAATTGGGCGCAAATAAAGACATAACATTAGATGCAAAAAATTGGATGCAAAAATGGACGCAAAAATGGATGTTAAAAAGGACGGAAAAAAAGATTCAATAGACAACATTTTATGAAAATGTACAATAACGCCAGGTTTAGCACCGAATTGTTCACCACAATTGGGAAAAAATTACACTAAAATCTGGCGCTAAATTCGATGCTAAATCCAGTTTTTGTTGTAGTGTGAACAACAGGTTTCTCATTGGTCAATGGCAGCCTCATTTTCGGGTTTGCAACAATGGTAGTAGCTCACTTGTTCAGGACAGTCATCTTCTATGGGTTTTTTTCTCTTTGTATGTTTTCCCTAGAGGCAATTTGATTGTCATGTAAAATTCTACTGATTATCTTCTCATGTACAAATTCAGTCAACTCATTTACAAGAAGAATTATTCATTATTTAGGGTTTTATTCCTTGAAAGGTTTCCCCATAAAAATATTTGTGTTTTTTATTATACTATTGATTAGCTACTATCTACTTTACTACTGCTACAATCTCATATTTATATTTCTTTAAGTCTGCTAAAGTTAAAAAGGATTGTTACTGCTATTCAATTGAATCAATGTTAAATATTTAACAGCAAGCAGCCCTACCTCTGCATCATATGCAAAAGATATGGACGTTGTTACAATAGCAGAGATAGAAAATGTCAAAGGGTGAGGAGATCTTGATTTTATACATGTGATTGTTGACGGCCTTGTCACAAGGTCTCGAACATGGCCATATTGCATTATCATTTTGGCATGAAAATACTATTTATATTATGCAAATTCATCGTTGAACAAGGATTTCCATGAAGAGTTGGTGTAAAGTGAGGCACACAGTCATGTCATTCTCAAGGCGTAAAGAAGATGTCAAGGTGTAAAGTGAGGCAAGTTAAAAATTCGTTACATAAGGTTCAAACCCATGGAATATTTTAAATAATTTGCATAGATATTTTTAAAATAGTTTAATTCCATTTCAATGGGCATCAAAGACAAGGGATTTGAAATTCAACAATGGAAACCCACGTATTTTGATCTGTAGTTCTTCTTGAAGGTGTAGATCTCTAGTTAGTTGATGACATTATTCCTATTGAAATTTGGAAGTAAATACCTTTGAAATATAGACTTGGCCTAGACGTGGAGAGACTATACCTTTGAAATTGAAACTTGAACTATGCGAGACAATGAAATTTCTGCACATAATAATTTGCACAACTGGCACCATTTTTCCTGTCGACCATGCACATGGGTCCTCTTATAATCTCATGTACTGAAGATCATTGAATGGCCAAATAAGGTTGACAGGTGAAGATTTCACATTTTAATATCCCAAGTCAATCTTCATATTGAATATCGATAGTATATAGTCAGGATGTCCATTAGTATCTTGTTGCTTAATTTTTATGGCCTAATGGATGCAGAAGCCAACCCCTTCTACTCAGATATTGTAGCTCATGAGGCACAAGTTTTGATAGACGTCACAATGCCATTAAATTCCTTTTTACATTTTCTCTTCACACATAAATACATGAACAAAACATACACATAGATCCCAATAACACTTGACTGTGCACATAAAGGGTGGTTTTCCCTTTCTACTTAAAAATAATGAAGGCTTATTGTTAGCCCTAGTATCCCCATCATAACTTTGTTCAGTTCACTCTTTTTCACTTACAAAAATACATTAATAAAATAAAGGAGACCCAAATACCATCAATTATACTTTAAGATTTTAACTCTCATTTATTATTATCCTTGAAAAAAAAATTATAAATCCCTTGTCTTTTTCTTGAAACAAAATTTGAATTAGGTTCTGAAAAAAATTAAAATATAAGCTTTAGGTAAGAACCAACATTTTTAATAAAATAATAAAAGCAATGTATGTTTGCTCAAATAATTCTGATTTGGATTTATAAAAAACAAGTTCTATATGCAGAAGAAATCTTAATTTAGCATGGATTTATACTAGTATGGAAAAGCTGAAAAGACTGTAATCCCTTGTCTTTTCTTGAAACAAAAATTCAATTAAGTTCTAAAAAAATTAAAATATAAATTCCCCGTCTTCTTCTTGAAACAAAATTTCTTTTAGGTAAGAACCAACAAATTTAATAAAATAATAAAACCAATCTATGTTTGCTCAAATGGAATTATAAAAAGCAAGTTCTATATGCAGAAAAATTCTTAATTTAGGATGGATTTATAATTGTATGGAAAAGATGAAAAGATTGTAATCCCTTGTCTTTTTCTTGAAACAAAATTTCAATTAGGTTCTGAAAAAATTAAAATATAAATTCCTTGTCTTCTTCTTGAAGCAAAGTTTTGTTTAGGTAAGAACCAACTGATTTAATATAATAATAAAAACAATCTATGTTTGCTCAAATAATTTTGATTTGGAATTATAAAAAACTAGTTCTATCTGTAGAAGAAAAATTAATTTAGCATGGATTTATACTGGTATGGAAACGCTGAAAATACTTTGTTCATAGTATAGTTTAAAAGTTGAACTTCTCTTCCCCTGAATTTCCCTCTCTATGTGAGGTCAGGGTCACTTCTGCAAGATTCTGATTGCATTGCATTGGTCAAAAGCACAGTCTGTATGCCACAAATAGAATTTTGCAGTATGTTCTAAGGTTGTTGGATTCAAATGAAGCTATGCACCTACCTTCATCATTTATCATTTTTTTCATGTTAATGTTGGTATGGTTGATAATCCATCTAATCATCTCAGCACATGGAATCGTAGTAGGCTTGTTTAGCTACAGTGTGCAATCATGATCCCCAAAAATTTACTTTGGCATTCGCATCTTACTCTTCTTCATCAGTTGCATTATTAGGTCTGGGATCTATGTTACTTCTTTATACAATTACAAAATTTCTCCAGATTATGAGGCATGTTAAAGTGAAACTACAAGTGTCTGAGTATATTGATCTCACTAGCTCCATGTAAGTGTAAGTACTCTATGACTTGGCCTTGTTAAATTTTGTTTTCTTTGGATTGTAGCCATATATATAGTCCTAGAATTCACCAATTTTAAACAACACAACATGTTAGTTAAGTTAGGTAAATTTTCCTTAAAAAATTCAAGTTGAAATTAGAACAGAATCCCTCCCCTTTGTGTCGAGCAAGCTAGACATTATAGGTATTTGCAAGGCTTGGATTTCTAATATGCAATGTGGATTCAAAAATGAGGCCTCACTTTGTCTTTCAAGCAACATTTTTCCTTTGAAATATATGATAATCGCATTGCTCAGTAAAATCGACCTTTGTTGGATAGTGACTGCTAATATGAAACTATAGCTCACATTTGGATTAAAGAATAACTTTTATTTAGGTCTTTGCATGAACCAATATAATTTTTAAAGGAATGATGCTCCTACTAGTCCATAATTTGAGTATTTAGAACAAAAGGAGTGGGAATCGATAGGGGATATGGAGTCGGAATTATATGTTTGGGGTGGATTTCATGTTAAAGATAACAACTATATAACAAGTCCTACCTCTATTTGAATTTATTTAAATAGAGATAAATGAGGCAATCATTCTGAATTACAATACGAGCAATTCTATAGTTCAAGTATTAAGCAACGTAGTGGAGTAGTGAAGGCTACAAGTGCTTGATAAAAATGGGTTTGATAATTTGCTAGTCCCTTGCAACTTTGAACACTAACGATGCATGGCCTTCTTCCCTGTTGGAGCTCCTTTTAATTTGAACTCTATAATTCCTTCAAAATTCCTTGTTGAAGATGCTAAGGAAATGGTGCTTAGTTGAAAATCCTATGTATTTTAAATAGGCATGGTGAGGCCCATATGTTGCTTTGAATTCTAAGGTGGGAAAACATATATGCATGATTTAAAATAAATCACTGACAATACCATATTTGTAAATGTGTAAACACGTGGTCAAACACAAACTGTACCACAAACCTAAAAACATGACATAAGAGTTATTTAACGTCGAGATGGATAATATTCATTAATTAATATAGGTAGCAGCAGGCAGAGAGGAAATTAAATGATAGTTGTGTCCTTTCCAACATTTAATCTTCTTAATCTTCCAACTATTGCTTTTCTGTGTTTTTCTAATATTTTGATAGCCAAGCAAAATAACTTCTGGAAAATCTCTGTTGTCGCTACAATTTGTAAATTACTGGGTTAGGTTCGAGTTGCTTTCTCATATAAGGTTTTTATAATAAAAAACATAAAAGAAGAAATCCATAACATTTCGCAGACTTCTGGAAAATCTCTATTGTCGCTACAAGTTGAAATGGGTTAGGTTCAAGTTGCTTTCTAATCTAGGGATTTTATAATAAAAACGTGAAAGAAGAAATCCATAACATTTGGCTGTATCCTTGTTTATAAAAATCCAAACATCGAGGGGGATATATAATATATTTTATGCTATAAAGTTGGGCTCACCTGACATCGAAAAGGTGAAGACGTAGGGTTCCTCCATATATCTCCTTTATCTTTCCATAAATTGTTCATTCATTAACTTCAAAATTTGATTTATCATTCATTCATTGTTGGGCTACTCCCATTCATTCATTTGATTCCTATGGGAGAGAAAAAATCCCCACTCATGTTCTTTTTCCACCTAGGCAGGCAGCAACCAGTCTAGGACACGTTTCCATTTAAGGATCTATTGTATCTCATATAACCGGGATTGTTTTTCAAATGGATCGATCAAATAAATAAAATCTATATTGGTATTTTGTGGGCCTTTGATGGGCGAGTAACAGGAGCCTATGATTAGGGGTGGTAGGAGCGGGGGGGATTCTCTTGAATCCTGAAGGATATGTAAAACAAACCTTTGCTTGGGGGCTAGGTAGAAGAACCAATAATGAAGCTGAGTGGTTGGCCCTCATCCAGGGTCTTCACCTCTTAAACAATAACAAGCTTCGTAAGGTTTTGATATTTGGAGACTCAAGGCATGTCATCTACAAACTGGTCAATGGATATCCTACAGGAGCTATCAAATTCCATCGGCTACATGGAAAGTCCAAGCTTCTCATGTCCAACTCCTATGAGACTTATCACATCCTTTGGCAAAATAATTCAGCAGTAGACAGTATGGCTAATGTGGGAGCTTCCCTCCCACAAGGTCATTACAATCAAGATGGAGCCCAGCCTACCCTCAAACCCATTCCTTAATGCGGTGTTGGAAGCCTCCCATCTGACCAATCACTACTCGAAATTTTTCAATGAAGCACTTATCCCTCCTCCAAGTTAATAAAAATCCTTCAATTCCCCCCTCTTTCTCCTCCCTCTTTCATCTCCATCCCTTCCCCCTCGTCATCTTCCCCTTATCCCTCCTTTCTTTTCCCTCTTCTTCCTTTTCCCTTCCCCCTTCTCCTAGTCCTTCCCCCCCCCCTCCTTATTTCCTTCCCCCGGCCTGCCTCTCCCCAACGTAGCTGGCCTCCACTCCATTCTCAGCGGCTCTAAGCATTTATCCCCTTGTCCTCTCAGCTCTTATCCCCTGGCCACGTGGACTATCGTCTGTCCTCTTGTCACCTCGATACCCCCAGGCATTAAAACATGCAGGATGATGGTTTATTGTTACTCCCCCTTGCATGCTTGCTCTAACTCCGGCCTTCTCCTTGTGCCTCTCCCTTGCAGCGCCATGTATTCTATCTCGACTCCGGATTTCTCTGGTTCTCCTGAAACGCTGCGAATTCTCCTGCATGTGGTGACTGGCATTGAAGGAGGGAGGCTGCAGGGCATCCCTTGGCAAGCTCTCCCTCTCACTCATTCCTTTGTGAAGGAGAGGCTTTCTCTCGCAGCCTTATCCAATTTCCATTGTAATATCTCCTCCAAGTCTTGGTCTATAGGCACTGGTTTTGGCATAAACTCCTCTCACTCGGGTAGTCTGCGACGAGTCTTGGGCTGCCTTTTCTCCGAGTGGCAGGAAGGCACTGTGGGAACATTGATTTGCTTTGATAGTTAGGGGGGTTCGGTGCTTCAGCAAGAACGGTCAGTGCTGAGTCGCTTCATTGGCTTTCCCTTGCTTGAAATATCGAGCAGCGCTCTTGTTGTTGGCCCATTATTCAGACAGTTCGCTTGCATAGAGATCACTGCAGATTCTGGCAGAATGGCTCAAGCTGGGGATAATGCAGGCATTCTAGATATTAAGAAAAATCTACGGCGTTTGTATGAGATGGTTTCTATAGGAGTCATGGATAACAAGGAAATAGCCCAGGAGATTAAAAGTATGGGAGAAACAGTGAGTTACACTTCACTACAAATCAGTAACCATGATTCCCAGATTGATGACAATGAAAGTAACCTACGAGAGTTGATGGGTAAAGTGGACAGGATCCAGGAATACCTAGAGCATTTCATCACCATGAATCAGGGCAGCAGGGTCAATGGTGCAACTGTTGAAGCAAAGCGTCCAATGGAGGAAGAATCAGTTGTGTAGCCAAAACACTTCAGAGGCAACCAGTAACTTGTTTATTTATTATGGATACATGTTTTTCTGTCTTTTTTTATGTAATCAATATATAAGGGTATATACTGCCCTGGATGCTAGCTATTATGGAAGAACTTTGTATGCAGTATTTTGGAAAACTCTTAAGTTAAGCCCACAGTGCTTCCTTTTTGATCTGCAGGATTATCTTTCCTTTCTTCTATTCTGTAATGAATGGCTGTGCACATCCTATTTATAAAATCCTTTTTTCAGTTTTTGTTTAAAAAAAAACGGGAGCCTATGATTAGGGTATGACCGTAGCAGTTATGATGCCTTATGTGTTTCAGATCTTCCATTCGGTATATTGCCTCTACTTTCTTTGTAGGTGAAACCACTGCTTCTAACTCTGCAACTATAGAATCTACATATAGTCAGAGTATCAATGTTTGTTATTAGTGTTACTATTTACTTTAAGAATATTATATGTATTGTTAAATAAGGGAAAAAAATCCTTTCAATTAATCCTCGTGATCTATAAAAAGGATCTATAAGTTGTTCATACGAGTTCCCAAAGACAGTGTATAGGGAATGAATGATAAAGCTCACAATAAAACAAGATATGGAGATGACCTATAATTTTAACAATCCATCGATGTTAATTTATTTGAAGTCGAAAGAGGTTCAGTGAGAAGCAAGCTAAACACTAGGGGGAAGAGAATCGAGTTAGGGTATATGAGAATTACCATGTTCGGATAGTTGATAAACCTAGCATAAGTTTCCAAGAACTTGAGGGCTTCATCCAACATATGATCCTAGAAATAACACTTAAATATAGAGATGGAAATCCCTTCATTCCTAAGAAATGATTTGGTGACCATTTAATTTAAAAGGACCTGCATTTATCTAAACCTACCCACAAACCTTAGTCTCTCAATCATTATAGAGTAAGTAGTATCGTTGTGTTTGAATATTTTCTGGTTGGAGGCCCGTTTAAAAGTTCAATGTCCTTTAATTTCCCAAAAACCTAATTAATTCAACGGAAATGAGCTTGCACTGTGATGGTTTAATGGAATTTTCAAATTTTGTATTGGTGGGATTTTCTTCAAAACCTAGAATGATTTTTTTTATCAATTCAAGAACGTTGTGAGGAAGAAAGAAACCTAGAAATGGTGATGGCAATTCCTAAATGTCGACACTTTTGCGATCCCTTGTTCTCCTCTGGGCCAAGGAATTACAGAAGTAAATCTAGCCCTTTTTGCAAATATTAAATCTAGTAATTACTCTTGTAGCAAAAGTTTCTTCTTTCCCGACAAAAATATGCCAAGAAAAAAATATTTTAACAGTAGCATGAAACATTAACACCCTTCTTGGAACAATAACACCTTTCTTCCATTAAAAAATAGAGCACCCTTCTTCCATTAAAAAGCATAGTAGATAGATGAGATTGCAGCTCATCACATAACAAAAAAAAAACTACAAATGCATTGACTAAATCTACAAAATTATGCAAACATCCCTGATATTAATAACCACTTTCAGTAAAATATCCTTGCATCCAACGCCTTGCTATGTTCCTCATCACTGCGGCCTCCCTTCAAAACCTTGCTATGTTCCTTATCAAAGTGGATAAAATCATTTCATCAAACCTTGAAAAAATATGAAGGTGAAATCATTCTAATGAGTGATTGATTCCAAAAAATAAAATGTGAAATCCAGGGCTGGATGAAAACGATAGTGAGTTCCATAGTTTGATGAGGAGAAAAAATGAGCACAAATTCTAGGCTTGAGGGAGGAGGAAAGTTTTAAATTTTAATTTTCTTGATATGATGTGCTTATAGTCATTGTTATGTCTGTACATGATATATAGTATTGGGATTTATTAATCAAAATGTACAACATTTAAATATTTCATAATCCTAAGTTGGTCATAATAAAAATCTAATTTATTTATTTGAGTTATTGCCTATATTTTCTTCATGAAGATATATTTTTTTATATTTGTATTTATTAATCAAATATTAGAAGAAGTTTAAGTGAGGTTTAAGTAACCAACACATCGAGGCCACAACTCAAATTGTACTTAAAACAATCATTTCCTTAGAACATAAACCTAAATGGGAACCTATAAACTTAATCTTGCTACAGAGATACTCATGGAACCTTTCCCTTTGAACATCCTTAGATACCAAGCAAGATGCCTAAATACTCATGGAATCTTTCCCTATGAGCATCCTCAAGAACCAAGCAATATGCCTAGAATCTTAGGGGAATTCACACCCTTTTTCTTAGGACAAAAACCTAAATGGGAACCTCTAAACTTAATCTAGCTATACAAATACTCATAGAACCTTTCCATTTGAACACCCTTACAACCCAAGTAAAATTATTATTATTACCTTCAAATGTCATGTACAAACAAAATACAAATTATATTATTATTATTATTGACAAAATACAAAAAAAATACACTTATATTACCTTTCTTATAACTTTTTTATTACAATATTCTCTTCCAATTCTTATATTCCTGTTGTATTCAAAAATATTATCATAAAACATTCTTCTATTCATAATTAAAAAAACAAGTTAAGTTGGTGAAATTGAAGTGTTTCTATTGTTTTTAAATGTTTGCACACTACAAATCAACTTACCTATAAGAGAAATCATTCATTATTAAAGGTTATTATCACCATGGGATCAAGTCAAATGGTCCACCTGATATATAGAGTGTATTAAAACTATTTATGGTCAAATGGCCCACCTAATATATAGAGTGTATTCATCCAAATTAACATATTTAATAAAATTAAAACTTTAAAAACTATTTAAGTGTTTTTAGTCCTTTTTAGCTTTTCCAAATCAAGTTGTCCCCCTAATCAAATCGAAGTGTCATATAGTAAACCAAACTTGTTATTTCAGTCCACTGTGTTTGGTATTATTGTATTTTCAATTAAATAAATTATATTTTAAAGTTCTCTCTTAACAAACTCAGCTCACTTCGGAGCTACCTGAATTTTGTCTTTAAATTAAATTGAAAAGATAGGATTCCCTACCATGCCAGTTGGTTATGTTCTTATCTGATGTTGCATCTCTTTAATCTCCCGTTTTATAATTTAATTTTTTCACTTCCATGAAATTTTCATGAAAAAGTACACATAACATGGGTTCAAAATTAGAACATGTTCAAGCCAACTCATGTGGACTTTTCAACTCAATCCAAACATGTACATTGATTATTTGTTGCTCTATTTTTATGAAAAAAATAAATTTAACTTATAAAGAATTAGTGAATTTAAGGTTATTTTATTATACAAATTTAAAGATAGAAAATAAATTGGAATTTTTTCATTTGTGTTAATGTTGGGTTAGTGAAAGTGAAGTGATGATATTGATTTCAGGAAGGTTCAAGCTTTTCATCATTGACACCCATATGTTTGTAATGGTCTTGTGTATGTAATAAGTAATCAATGAGGAAGGAATGTCTCTATTGCCACATGCCTTGATTTGCAATTTCTATAGTCCTTGGCCCTTGTTGAAAAAAAATCCAATTATAGATATATTTGAATTAGGGATCCCTCATGCTAGACACAATGCTCGTCCACCAAATTGTGAAAAGGTTGCTTAATCTTATAACATGTTTAAGAGGATGAAAGATATAAGAGTTTTAATCAAAGCACCCTAGTTTATGGAGGGTGCACAACACTTTAGAAGTGACGGCACCCTAAATTTAATCCACACGTGAAAGTATTGGTGGAGGCCTTGATATGGGTTTACTTTCCTAGTTTACTTTTATAATATTGTGATATTGAGACTCTTAAATCCATTGACAATTATTTGGGTAGGTTCATTACCATCACTGCAAAAACTAACAGTAATATTTCTAATACATGTGCTTGGATATATTTTTGCATTGATTCATGACCATACATTCTTTCCAAATTGCATCGAATAGCATAGACAAAAGTTGGACACAATATTTTGGACTATGTAAACATTGTTTTCCCATGCAAATTTTTTTTTGAACAAATGCATGTGGTGGCCTTGTGTCCAATGGAAAAATCTTCACATCCTACCAAAGGGATAGACAATAAGCCTTCCCAATGGAAAGATTCAAAGATGGAAAGCCATTGGGTGGAACCCAAGATGACTTGAACATTACGTACATCAAAAAAATTGGTCATTGATATTATTTCATATTGGCATAAACACAGTGGAGACACTAATATGGTCATCATTATGAAGGCAACTTCTCTTGTATTGGTTTCAATGTCGTGACTCTCATGGGAAAGGGAGGAGGTGACATAAATAAAATTATTTAGATTGGGAAAGGTATCCAACCATTGTATCATCCATTGCAACACCGTAGGTAATGGTGTTAAATACCCCATAAATACCCAAATAAGGGGTTGGTTGGATTGAATGCAAGATAAAAAAATGGAATTTGGTTTGAAATCTGTAGTCAGATTTAGCTTTTTTTTCAAGGAAAAATATCACAATTCATTATAAAAAGAAATAGCATTATTTATAGTGATATAGAACTCATCTATATCTTCACCTGTTGATAGTTTGTGAGTATAAAAACACAAGAGAAACTCTATCCTACATGACTTACATTTTTCAATAGTCATTTTATTTGTTCTTACAACACCCATAAAAACCACTACAAAATATGTTATTCATGGATAACAATAGAAATGAATAAGCCCCACAGATCATAGATAGTGTTAGCAATTGGGGTTGCATAGTTTAGACAAAGATGGGACCTGAATCATCCTCCATGATGGTTTCATTTTGCCATTCCCATTTTTTCCATTCACCATCACCCAATAAGATACCATCCTTTCATAAATGATCTACAATTTGATTCACCCATTCACAATCCAAATGGTTCACTCTGTAAGGCCTATGTGATGGAATTGAGCCCCACACAAAGTTAACGGTCATTTATGGGTGATTATGGGTAAATGAAGGGTAATTAAGGGTTGATTAGTGATCATTGAAGGGTAATTTGTGGTCAATTACAGGTAATTAGGGGCCATTTAGGGGTAACTATTACGTAATGAGTTGTGGTAATTAAGGGTTAATACGGGGTCAATTAGGGGGTAGTTAGGGGATAATTAGTGGTAATTAGGGGTTAATACGAGGTCAATTAGGGGGTAGTTAGGGGATAATTAGTGGCAATTAGGGGTCAATTATGAGTTAACTAAGAGTAATTATGGGTAAATAGGGTCCATTTATCCTAAGTGCTTAACTAAACCAAGGTTTCCCATAATGTCAGGAATTTAGTTAGGTTCATGGCAGCATGTGCCCATTTAAAATCCTTATGTGTGAGGCACACTAGTCTACATCAATGGGTTTACTAGGGAATATGCCATATATGAATGTTTAGAAGCATCCCTTGGGTTTCTCTATGAGTTTTTCCTTTTAAAAAAGTAGTGACCATTTAGAGGGTATCAAGGGTTAATTAGTGGTAAGCATGGATTATTTAGGGGTAATTTGTGGTCAAGTAGAGATCATTTACGTACAATTAGTGGTTAACTAGGGGTGATAATTATGGGTCAATTATTAGGTTAATTAGGGGTCAATTATAGGGTAATTAGTGGTGAATTGCAGTACTCTTCAAGAGGATGGATATTGAGGACATACTTGAAAAATATATTTAGGGGTAGTGCTTCTAATCCCCCCCCACCAAAACTCATGAGAATTGAACTTTTGGCAATGGTATTTAAAACACCGCCTCTAAAAGTAAAATTCCCTTGATTTTTTTCTTTTTTTGGGGGGACGGGGGGTTATAAAACTGTCTTGAACATATATTGTGGGGGGTTTATAAAACCATCCATAAATCCTCAATTAGTATGTAACTATTAATTATGACTCATGGATAGACCATTTGACCACCACATGGGCCCTGAATGTTTACCTAAGAAAGATATATGTGCATAATTTTAAGGATTAATATATGATGGATTAGTTCATCTTTGAATATTGTAGACAAAATGTAGGCCCTAGGGGGTGAATGAGAAAATCATATTAGTTCATCTTTGAATATTGTAAACAAAACTAGTCCCTACACATTAAAAATGGTAGACCTAAATAGAATATGGAGGTGACCCTAGGTTTGTAATATAGTTATATAAGTCATTGTGTCTTAGTGTTATAAGTTCAACTCATATTTCTAAATACCCATTTGATTAAATTAAAGTTCCAAGTAAAAGTCACTCTCGAAGAGTACATAGAGACAAGCTTAGATATGCAATGTGTGTGTGTGTGTGTGTGTGTGTGTGTGTGTGTGTGTGTCCATGTGAATGCCCATCTTATAGTATTATAAGTTGGGAATTTACCTCTATATTTTCAATCACTCTTTTACTATGTAAAATAAATCCCATGGGAATCAAACATTGGTCAATAGTGTAGCGTAATGATGGAATATTTAATAGGGGCCATAAAACTTGAGCACCTAATTGTTTTTTTCCTTGAGATATGTCCACTTATAAGGCCAAAGATGTAAAACAATTTGATCCACTTCTTCAAATTAACACTATGAGAATTATTGAATTTCTTGTCACTTCATTCCATTTTGAACCAATACCAACATGTCCTTAAGAGTACAAAGAAAGTTAGGTTTTGGGTTAATAGTCATATCAACTTCTTAGTCCTTGTATGTTCTTGTTAAAAATGAGGGTATGGATGGGGTAGTTGTCAAAAACAACCTTGTAGGGTGACATTTTTGTAGCACCATGATACATGGTATTGTACTACATTTCTGCAAGGGGGGTGTAGGAGGGGTTGGGGGGTAAGGGGTGGGGGAACTACTAAACCCAATGGCCATATCAGTCAATGTAAAACCCAATGGCTAACAATATTTTTATGTTCAAAACCTCACAACCTCTATTACTTGTTATTAACTCTAATATCTCAAGTTTTACAATATCCAGAAGTATTATGACATGTATCATCATCGTGGACATTGACATCGTCATCATCATCATCAATGCCATATGGTACATCAACATCATCTTGATCATCATCAGCAGTAGCATTAAGTACATCATCAATAAAATCACCGTCATCATTTTCATTATGGTCATGCATATGCCATTAGTGTTCTTAATCACTCATCGACATTAGGATTCATGTCATGTAATTGTTAAGGTCATTTGTATGTCATTACAAACATTTCGATGATAATAGGGTTGTTTAGATGTCATTATAGACATTTAGGTGCCATTAGAATCAATTAGGATCCAAAAGTGATACTACATGCATAATCATCGTTGACGTCCACATCCACATCATCATCATCATCATACAATAAATCAACATCATTGTCATCGTCGTAGTCATCTTCAATATAATTGTGATAATAATGAACAAAGAGCCATACTACCTCACAAGAATGGATGATATAGTCTTATACTTATCAAATCATACCCATACGCTCGATCATAATTATCGTAATGCATCATCGTCATGTTGTTAGGGCTAATCATATGCCACTAAGGTCTATCAAATGTTGTTGGGGAAACTCAAATGCCATTAGAGAAATTTAGGTGATATTAAGGTAATTTACCCCTCATTAGGATTAATCAAGATCCAAAAGTGCCATGATTACGATCATTTAGGTGCCACTATGATAAATCAAGATCCAAAAGCACTATCACATGAATCATGATCATTGACATAGACATTGATATATTTGACGTTATGTTGGACATTTTTCGAACACAATTCCTAGCCCTAAACCTAATGCAATTCCCAACGCAGTTCCTTTCAAAATTTCTAGCATTATTCCATGTGCTATACCTGGATCTATACCTAGCGCTATGTTGGATATTTTCTAGGTGCAATTCCTAGCTCTATACTTGGCACTATGTTGAATGTTTTTTCTGTCGAAATTTATGGCACAATTCCTATCACTAACCCTGGATTAATATATGGTGCTATGTTATTCAGGATGTTTTTTTGGAGGCTATTCTTGGCGTTATATGGGATGCTTTAGTGGATGTTAATTGGGACGTTAATTGGGATGCTAATTGGGATGATAATGGTGATGCTAATTGGGACGCTAATTGGGACGTTAATTGGGATGTTAATTATCATCCAAAATAGAGCCAAATTTTAAAAAGGAACGATAATTTGGATACTAATTAGGATGCTAAATGGGGGGCTAAATGGGATTCTAATTGGGATGTCAATTAGGACGCTAATTGGGATGTCAATTAGGACGCTAATTGGGATGTTAATTGGGATGCTAATTAGCATCCAAAATAGCACCAAATTTTAAAAATGGACTCTAATTGGGATGTTAATTGTCCAATGCTAATTAGGATTCTAATGGGGATGCTGATTGGGACGCTAATTGGGACGTTAATTGGGATGCTAATTATCGTCCAAAATAGTGCCAACTTTTAAAAAGGGACGCTAATTGGGATGCTGATTGGGATGCTAATTGGGCTGATAATAAGGACACTAATTGGGATGCTAATTAGCGTCCAAAATAGCACCAAATTTTAAAAAGGGACGCAAATACGCCGTTAAAAGCATCATCCTCTGGAAAAGTGTCCACTTTGTCCAAAAAATGATGAAAAATACACTAAAAGTGATAGTGGACGCTAATCATAGGGTTTTGTTTTTAGTGGGAAAACCCTAATTGTGATAGTGATGTTGGGATTATTGATTGTGGAAAAAAAGAAGCTAACAAAGGTATCAAGAAGCTACTTCCCTTTTTAATTGCAACAAGAACATTCACTAGTTTCTAATTAAAAAATGCGTGCATGCTTCTAAGAAAATGTACCCCTTATTTTGAGAAAAAAATTTCTTCAGAAACACAACTAACCTCCATGCAACCATATATCTTATTCGATATCAATTCCACATCATATTTTAAAATTAAAAGAACGTGCACATGTGTGCATTCTTCAAAGCATGCACACACTTCTAAGAACACACACACTAGGAACATGTGTGCATTCTTCTGGGTATAAACAAAAGAAAATAGGGTTGATTATTTTTTTCATTTGCCCCTCCTAATTCGACGATGACTTTTTACAAGGTAATATGTGAACACGTTCTATGAGAAGCTACAATCATCCATCCTAAATTGTCAGTGATAATTTCTAGGTATGTTTTATTTGTATTACCATTTTTATAATTTCTACATTTCAAAAATGTTCATATTCAAAAAAATGCCATTATTGTTAAATTGCAGTTCTTATTTCACAAAGATTTAAAAAAACCTAGTCCAAACAAAAACCAAAACTGAACCCCCAATAAGGACAATACAATGAAATAAATCAATGGTTATGAAATATTAGAAACTAAATTGAGGAGCTAATGAACACAAGAGAACCATATTACCTTTCGGGCTCATGCAAGCTGATGAGGGTATCACATACCCCAATTTTGTGAAATTATGTAAATTGTTTTAATTATATTCCTGAGACATTATGTTAAATTTAATGCTAAGTAGGAACTGATGACTCAGCAGAGTCAATAGAATTGGAATGTAATTCAGAATATTTTATTATTAATAAATAAATTGTGGAGACAACAGCATGGGAGAGCTGTTAAAAAGAGGTTACCGGTCAAACTGGTGGATGGAACTAGGTGGAAGGCAAAAAGACAAGTGGTAGCATCCTCAAACACTTCCTAAGTTGCGGGTGGCAACTTCCCTATAATTGGGGTCATGATCCCCCAAGAAAGTGGGATCAGAGCAGGTGGCTCATTAAATGACAAATAACCCAAAAATACCTAGGCAATCTTTTAAAAGTACTCAATGAAGAGAGCTAAGGCTGCTCAGATATTTTCCAGAGAGAATTCATTCAGGTGAATGATATTCAGGAAATTCATTGAGGAAAGAGGGAAAAGCAGTAAGGAAGTTGTTTGAGAGGATTGCGGAAGTAACTTGGTTTATTACAGCTTTTTAGCTGGGATAACTTACTGATAAGTTCGGAGTTAATACTGAGTTTGAAGACTGGTATCTGACTTTGCTGCACCTAGTTCCAACCAGGGAGACCAGAGCAAGCTCGGGGGTCCTGAGGAGTCGCTGTCTGAGCGCTCTCCAGGAGTTGGTAGGGAGGAACGGCCTCCCATTGCTGTTGTTGTCCCAGTTCAAACAGGTTCTGTCACTTATCTATTTATGTTTTAATGAGTATGAATGGATGATTGTTATGTTTATATCATATGACAGAAGAGTTAGCTAGTTTACTAATGTGAATGTTTTAGTTATTTAGTAATTAATCTGTTGATGAAAATAAATAACCACTGTGTTTTTCGACATCTGGGTTCACCAGACCGTACTCCAGCACAGGGGTAGAATTATAGAAGGATGATATGATAATAAAATGGCATAGAATGATAGTAAAATTTTAGAGTAGTATCACTGTTTTAATTGCAAAGGAATTATCCTGGTATTGGGAGTAGTATTTCTTCTGAACAGTTCTTGTCATTTAGTTACTTTCAGTAACTTCAAGTGCTTCACAGATTCACAGTTTATTTTCTTTCAATCTTAAAAACTATTTTCTGGTACTATTTTGTTTTTCAGTAATTCTATTATTGGAAAGAATAGACAGAAGAGTAGATTTTAGACTAGGTTATTTACTGTTTTACTATACAGTTCTTTCTTTCAAAGTAGTATGACTGCACTATTTAGTTTAATACCAGAACTGGTAGTAGAATTTAAAATAGAATAAATTCTACTGTTAAAATAAACTAAGTAAATACTTTGAACAAATATTAATATGTGTGCTTATAAGATAATCCTGGATAGAGACAAATTAAATACTGAACATATATAATAACTATCATAGCTAAGAAAATAATTAAATTATAAAATAAAATAGACAGTATGGAATAAATTACACCAAAGTTAATTTAAGTACTATTTTCGATAAACTAGTGGAAATAAACTAAGGATATTAATATAGAAACTATAGTATTCACAGAAAGTTAATGTAGTGATTATAATAGTAATTTATTTATGTAATATAAGAATATTATTACTATTAACATAAGTAGTATTTTATTTCTGTCAGAAAATCTTGGAGCTACTTATACTGTTTGAGCTATAAGTATAGGTATACTGACAGTACTCAGATTAAATGAAAAGAAGAATATAAACCCTTTATTATTAACAGGGTATAAACAATACATCAATTACAATTTTCTCACTAATAAGAAGGTTAAATTATAAACCAGATAATAACATTTCTTATCAGTAAATAAATCAAATGTAATCTTTTTACAGGAAGTAAATAACAGAAGTATAGGTTGCTCTTTTATCGAGCTTAACTATATACTATAAACATAACTAGTAACCCTATTATTGAAAAAGTACTTTTTAATTTAACATTAACCTTAAAATAAAAAGGAATGGAGTTATTACTCCACTGTCAACTAGGGTTAAACCCTAGAAAACCTAATTTGTACAAATAAATCAATAAATGATGGAATTAACAGTATCTTTCTCATAGCTGTGTTATAAAATAAAACAAAGTAAGCATTCAATTTCCAATGCTGTAAGTAAAAAGGGAATTGCAGCAGAAGGAAAATAATTTTAAAAACTTATATGATAACTGAGGGTAAAAACCCCATCCATTCAAAATAATACAAAGGTAACGACTGTAAACCCAGTCTCGTTTAATAACCCACATCCGTAACAAGAATTTACATATGAAGGCTTATAGCCTGTTCATTACTTTAAACACAGAAATTTAAACAAAAACAAAATTTATAATCACGTCCAAAGCCGGAGAAGCTCTGCAGTAGAGCTATGGTCTTAACCCAACATGTTAACAGCAAACAAACAACCAAAATAGCCAAAATCATTGAGGGTCTAAACAGGCCGCAACGACCATTTCCTCATAACCCATAAGGGTTTACACAAGGTGGATGAGCCATGGAGAAACCAGGGCTTACCGTAGCCCTTATCGCCGCAACCCATACTCTTATGCAGACAGAGAAGAGAAGCAGGGCCGTTACTGCAAACCAACATAAAACCGGTTGTTAATTTCATATTTTTAAAGGCAAGGAAATTATAAAACAAGAAAATGAGCTTATCAGTTACAAAACTGAATAATACTTTACCTTGGCTTTGAAAGTAGCAACCAGCTTCACAGCGACCCGTGACAGCATGAGCAAGAAGTTCAGCACTCAGCTGCATAAAAGAGACAGTGCTTACAACACTTCATCAACCATGGACAGCGAAGAACACCCAGCTATCTCAACGGCCGGGAAAAAACCCTATAGCAGTGATGTTCTTTCTTTGCAACCTCACACAGTATACCATGCATTCAAGCCAAGACATTCTGAAAGGAGAAACTACCTCCACAGTAGTGAACCGAAGAAAGAAGGTGAAAACTGATACAGTTAAGGGTTCAAGTTTTAGCAATGGAGGCAGTGAGAAGCAATAGGAGAAACAAGCAATGCGTGATGGGCAGAAATACCATGGGACAACCTTCACATTGGTGTAATCGAACAAATTATCCAGGGAGAAAAAGCCATGGACAGTCGTAGCACAATACAGATGACGGAGTGGCGGTTTTTCTGCACAGACGATGGACATGATCCCAAAGGCAAGGGAGGAGAATGAGCTAGGTCTTGGAGAAGACTTATTTAAAACCTGTACACGCTTGGCCCAAATGAAGCCATGTTGCCACACAAATTATTTCACTCACAGTTGGTTTCTTTCTATAGTTTCGATGAGAAATCGATTGACAATCATCTCGGCTGTCACAAGGGATAAACCTTAGCATGGGCCGAAGTCAACCTATCATTAGAATGTTATAATGAGAGTTAGGGTTAATATGTAATCTATCATGAGCTATCATCGATGCAAGGTTTAACAATTATTGCAATACTATATAATCACCCTTGCAAATCAATCAATTGATAATACAAGGATCATCGTGGGTACAACCGCTTATAGCAAGGAACCTTATAACATGTTATTTATTTCTATAAGCAATTGATATAAGAAGCAATATATCTAAAATGGTAAGTGCAATATCATCATCTTGATTACAACTTAAATTGTCTAAAAGGAAGATTTTATGAATTACCTTTAGAATGAGTCTTTAACTTTAAGTTATCTTGGATTGGTTTATGACCTGTTCATCCGGAGAAATGACTACTAGGTCATTAAATTCCTTATAGTCTTAATAGTTTTAAGCTTGTAATGGGATTATAGAAGGGAGGTTAATACTTATGGTAATAAGAATATTCTTTTAAGTATTTTACCAACACTTATATTATATTTATAGAGTATACTAATGGTTGGCTTAAAAGAGCTTATAGATTCAACCATAGTATCCTTGGTGATTAATGTTAACCGTTATGGTCTTGCCTTCATTATCTAAGTGTGAATGCTTAAAAAAAAGGAAATAGCATTGAAATATTTTGATGAATGCATATATGTCCTTAACTTAGAATTTTGTCACTTATGAATGTGAAGCCTTTTTTAAGAGAAAGTTTACCAACATAATGATTAGACTTTGGAACTTTTGTAATTGTACATTCTTTTGATGGTCAGAATGATAACTAGTTTCAGTAAGTTATTCAACAGACCTAAGATAAGCTTAGTATATGATGAATCAGTGGTAAGGAAAATAAAACCTGGTGCATCAACATGAACTTATCTATAATGATGAGTAGTTTGAAATTTATCAGCAGTAATTTGTAAACCCCATATTCTTATGCTTTACAAAGTTGGAGTGATGGTGTTTTCTGAAACATAAACTTCTGAATCTAGTAAACTATCTTATATAAAGATCCTTTAACATTGATAACTATGATAGATATCAAACAGTTCAGTGATCCTAAGAACTATAAATCTACCTTTGCTAGAATGAAAATCAGATAATTAATTTACCTCAACAAACATTGATATGTGTTTAGCTACTAATATTATTCTTATGAACTTTGTTTGCAAACCACTTGTACTTGAAGACTTTAGAATTCTTTTACTTGCAGCAGCCAATCTTCTTACCTACCATCTGTAAGAACAGAAGGAACTTTATGCTTTAGCTTGAAAGCTAAGTAAGCCTAGTTTCATGACAGCCCCACCTTATTGTATGCAAAAGAAACAAGTCAGCAAACTGAAAAGATGTGTTTTATCACTTTATGCAAATAACAGATGAATTTTAATAACAAGCTGTTAATCTTTAACTAATTAGTTAATTGCATTTAATGTTAATATTATATAAATTAAAAATTTTATTTTTTTTGGAAAATTTGGGGTTTTGACAGAGGGTCTCTTTTTATGCATTGAATGCAATAGAAAACTGAAAAAACTTCCTTCAACTTACATGGATATTTTGAGATACATTCACAATGAATCTTGGATTGAGCAAGAAAAATAAAATGTATGAATTTGAATTGTGTTTATGAATATATAAATTATATCTATTGAAAATGTTCATAACTACCTCAAGTTTGATCTTTTCTAATATCCACCTTTTATTTTTTGGGCAAAGGCCCAAGTTATATGTCTTTGTGGGTGCAACCTCTGAGTGCCTAAATGATGAAATCAACCTACAAAAATTGGTAGACATTTAGAGAGTAAATAGTACAGAATACATTTTTTTTAAATGCTTGAGAAATGAAAATGTTACGAAAAAAACACAAACAATGTGTTTTTTGAGTTGAGTAATGAAACAAGAAAAATAGAAAAAAAATATTAAAAAATATTTATGGAACCTGCAGAAAAAATGTTATCTAGGTCTAAAATTTCATAAAACATCAATGCGTGTAGCATATTGTAACGAGTGGTAAAACGCAAGCATATTGAGAAAATGGATGAAATGCCCAATTAACTATGGTTTACCATATTTCATAGCACATCTTTGGTTAACCTAAAGCTAACTCCAAATTAGACACATAGGAAGAGGGATCACACCTGAACATGCAACGAGGCATAATTTAGGTGGTAAGAAATGCAAACTGTGTTTCGTTTAAATTCAAATTTCCCTTTCTTTCTTACCTAGGTGCCATGAAAATCAAAATGCACATGTTTTGTAGATCCAAAATGCATGTATGATGTTATATACATCAAATTTTCCTTATGGGTAAGGAGGAGGATGGGGGTTGGGGGTTGTTAGTTTTTCTACTCTAATTAAAGTAGGATCTTTATCTGAAAGAATAACAAGTACAACAATATTTCCAATATAGACAAGATACATAAGACACAAAGATTTTCCTCAGGGAAACTATAAAGAAGAAAACCCTGCAAACTTCCTCAGAATAGTTTTTTCACTAATACAATATCACAAGATGGAAAAACACAAGAATAAGAAGTCTTCTACATCTCTCTCTCTTTCCTATTTGTCTTCTCTCTCACCTCATGTGAACTTGTGAGTGAGTGTGTGTCTAAATGACGGAGGGCGCCTCTCTATTTATACACATCAAGTGACTGACCTAAAACTTGACTGGTCCAACCTCTTAACCTAGTAGGGACGACTTCACCTAAGGAGACTCAAAAATAAATTTTATTATATTCATCTTGGGGACTACTACCCCTACTTACAACATAGGGTTTACCTCAATGACCCACACAATGATGACATCCTGACTGGAGAGAAAACATCTCCTATGGGGGTACAACAATATACAACAACATATTTTCTGAATTTACAAATACAACAACACTCCCTCTTAACTAGGAAGGTATTCTCTTACCACAGTCATCAACAGATCTAGTCAGGTCATCATTGTCATTGTTGTCATAGTCCTCATCTTGTAGATAATTGAATAATGACATCTGTTGGATCTATCTATCATAGGAGGTTTCTATAGAGCCAACCTTGTTTCATGCTGGGTGTATGCTTAGTCCTCATCTAGGTATTCATCATATCCATGAGCAAGCCATTGCATAGGTATAACCTAGGACTATACATTACATTTCCATTGTAATCACCTACCTCTCCTACCATCGTCTTGTCGCATATGAATCATCTCATCATCGCACACGGAGAGCATCCCAGATGCACAACACATGTCCTACATATCCCCTGCATTCTATCAACATAGGAGCATGTTAGGACTCATTATGTCTCAAAGGAAACCTACGTCTACCAGTATGAGAGAATCACCACCAAGTGCATTATGTCTCTCCACGATCATCCTGCATTCTACTAGCTTGCAAGCATGCCAAGACTCATTAGGTATCGAGGAAAACCTGCATCTACCACTATGCGAGAATCACATAGGCACACACCAAGTGTCTTCGTGACTGGTGGAGGTCTCATCATCTCCAACATGGGAACACGTCATCACTGATTACATCCAGGGATAACCTACATTCTATGCCAGGACTGATTACATTCGAGGAAAAACTTTTGGGGGTGATTACGTACAGGGATAATTTGTAAATGATCTATGTGAAAGAGACTTTGGGAAAAGAAAAATGAATTACAACAGTTGTGTTGCAGATTTGTAATGATAGGAATGATAGAGTGGGTGAAGAGGGGATTATTAAGAGGTTGGATAGATTTATCGCAATTGAATTGGTGGTCACCTTATTTGATTGACACCGAGTATGGATGATACCTTCAGTTATTTCAGACCACTTTCCTATATGTTTCGAATGGGAGGATCCAGTTTCTAGATCCAAGTATCCTTTCAAGTTCAATCATTCGTAGTTGAGAGGATGATTTTACTCTCCTAGTTCATAATGGTTGGTCATGTTTTGTGTTTCCTAGGGAATATTATGCAATGAAGTGCCTTTTTTTAAAGTTGAAAAGGTTGAAGCAAACCATGGCTAAGTGGGAGAAGTTGATGAAGAAGAGGATGTGACTTGAACTAGATCCAATCGATAAGGATATTCAACTTATTTTTCTATAACCCCCCACTAGTATTTTATCGTAGGAGGATACTCTTATCCTTTTAGACTTGAAGGATCGAAAGGAAAATTTGTTGGCACATGATGTCTTGTCATGGCGATTGAAGACCATGGTTGTTTGGATTCAACAGGGTGATGCGAATACCAAATTTTTTCATAGCTATGCCAGCTCTAGGCGTAATGGAAATTTGATTTGAAAAAATTCATGATGAGGAAGGTAATTGGTATCATGAGCAAGAGAAATTGAAGAGTGAAGCTATAAAATATTTTTCTAAACACTTTAAGGAGGAAGGAGGAGCTCTCATCTTGGATCAAATTCAAGTCATTCAACACTTCCCCTCTTTCTTATCTGTGGAGGATGCCTCGAATGTTGGGAGGGAGGTTACTGTAATATCCCAAATCTTGATATTTTCTAATTCTATGCAAATATAATGAAATAATCGGGCATGCAAACTACCATGCAAAATTTCCTATTTTATAGCAAAAATTAGGGTTAAGGTTTGTAGGTTAGAATGAACACTTACCACTGATAAGCTGGATGGAATGATCCTAAGAGAAGATGCATGCATCAAGAGCTGAATTGGAGATAACCTGGTATCTTCTACTTTCAGTGATACCCCAACAGCACGAACCCCAAATCAGCTAAGGGTGACGTTTTTAGTGAAGGAGGTGTCCAATGAAGCTAATGATTTGCAGGACTAATAGCCTTCCCGTGCCGGAGATAATGCCTGTCATATGCAAAAATCCTGAGGTATATAGGCAGGCTAGAGAATTGTTCTAGAGGTGCAGCTGCTCACGCCCCCTGATCCTAAACTAGATGATAATTGATCAGGATGAGTACGATCGAATCTGATAATCATTGGGTATTGGAGTAAGATACTGATGATGAGAATGGTGCCTGGGTTTCGAAGGTAAACTGAGATCTGAATATCCAGCGAATGATTTGGGATTTCTAGCTGAAAACCCCTTACAGCTGCACACGTGCCCCTGCAACAATCTCTGCTATATACTGGATAACTATGAATAAATTGAAGAGCGAATGGTGAACCTGTATGGCTTAACCTGAATGAGACTAGGGCAGATATCTCACTGTCGAAACCCCGCTAGTTGAAGACGCCGTCTCCAACCCCAACTATTGTGTCACACGCTATGTTGCTACTCAAGAGCTCTAAAATCAATAATCATCAAAAAGTAAGTCTCCTTTCACTTTATCTCCCTTTTATAACTTTCAATTGCAAAAACCCTAACTTTTGACCTAATTAGGCCACTTTGATTTCTAATTTGTAGTTGACTTGCATGCATGCACATGGAGACTTAAATGGGTGCATGCATCATTAAATAATGCTTAGATGGCATGCATGATAGTGGCCTTTGGCCCCAGTGGCCCTTCTTGACCTAATGGTGATAACATATTGATGCCCTAGATTTTCTATAGATGGCATCAGTCTTTAGATGATTCCCTAACTGTCAGTAGCCACTCAAACCCACATGAATCACATAGGTTAGTGGTTTTGGTCCTCAATGCCTAATCAGATGAGGACATTACAGTCCTCCCCACTTGAGATTGCTTGTCCTCAAGCAACTAAAAGTTGGGATGCTGCAATACCTGTTCACCTTCTCATGTGGCATCCTTTGGCGGTAGTTCTTTCCATTAAACCAAGTATTCCCTAATTACCTTGTTCCTGAGTTTCCTTTCTCTAGTCTGTATGATCCATTCAGGAATTAGTATCAGTAGTCCTTCATCATCTAAATGAGGTAATTTTGTTGATGGAGCAATGTGTTTCCCAAGGGTCTTTTTCAGGTTGGACACATGGAATACATTGTGAATTTTACTTTCCTGTGGTAGTTCTAGTTCATATGCTACCTCTCCCACCTTCCTGATTATTCTGTAGGGTCCATAGAAGCGAGGTTTTAAATTTTTCGCTCCTTTCTTCTTAAACAAAGACTGTCTGTAAGGTCGGAGCCTTAAGTATACCAAATCCCCTACCTCAAATCTCCGCTCAACCCTGTGTTTGTCTGCATATAAATTATGCTGATTCTGGGTTGTCTATAAGTTTTCCTTCAATATTTTAAAAATATATTAACTGTCATGTATCCAATCCTTTGCTTTAGGAGCCCTACTGTCTCCAGATTCTAAATCTGCATAGTCCAAGGCCTCATAGCCATATAATGCCTCAAAAGGTGTCATCTTAATAGACATGTGATAGGTAGTATTACAGCAATACTCCCCTAAGTGTAGCCATTTGATCTAGGTTCGTTGCTGCCCTGTTACGTAGTTCCTCAGATATCCTTCAATCCACTTGTTGACAATTTCAATTTGTCCATTTCTATGGGGATGATAACTCGTGCTGGTAGCTAGTTCAGCCCTCACTAATCTGAATAGTTCCTGCCAGAAGGCACCTTTGAATCCACTATCCCGATCACTAACAATGGTCTTAGGTAACCCATGTAACTTGAAGACCTCCCTGAAGAATAACTCAGCTACTTGAGCTGTAGAGTAATTTGATGATATAGAAAATAAATGTGCAAACTTGGTCAGTCTATCAACTACAACATATAAACAATCCTGCCCTTGGACTTTGGGCAATCCTGTAATGAATTCCATGGAGAAACTTTCCCACTTTTGTTCTGGAATTGGTAGTGGCTGAGGCAACCCTACTGGATGGATGTTCTCAATCTTGTTTTGTTGAGAGATGCTACATTCCTGTACATGTTACATAACTTCCCCTTTGAGGCCCTTCCATGAGAACCTCTCTCGAATCTGTCTCTAGGTCTTCAAGAAACCCTAATGTCCTAATAATGGAGAGTCGTGTGTTGCTTGTATGATCTTTTTCCTCAAAGTGGATTCTGGGACAAGGTATATCCTGTTCTTGTAATAGCTCAGATTTTCTCCATGTCAACCTGTAATCCTTACTCATTGATTATGTGCCCTAGGTACAACATTTCCTTCATCCCAAATTCACAATTGGACATTTTCGCGTAAAGTGAGTGTTCTTCTAGAATTCTCAGTACTTCGTTCAGGTCTTTCAGATGCTCCTCCCATGTTTTGCTGTCAATCAGGATGTCATCAAACAATACTAACAAAAACTTACGTAGTTGAACTCTGAAGGTATGGTTCATGCATGAATGAAAAGTGGCTGGAGCATTGGTGAGTCCAAAAGGCATGACCAAAAACTCATAGTGACCATAGTGACAGCAAAAAGTTGTTTTGGAGATGTCTTGGTCCCTTACTCGGATCTGATGGTACCCCGAGCAAAGATCAATCTTGGAGAAGTATTTGGCTTCCCAAAGTTCATCCATGAGTTCATCAATTCTAGGGATGGGATACCTGTTCTTAATGGTATTTTTGTTGAGTGCTTGATAGTCGATGCGCATTCGCAGTTTACCATCCTTCTTCTTGACCAAGACTACTGAGGATGCGAAGGGGCTAGAACTGGGCTGAATGTATCCAAGCTCCAGTAATTCTTTGATTGTTTTCTTGATCTCATCCTTGTATCTTTTGGTATGCTGATAAGGAGTGGTGATGACTGCCTGTGTCCCCTCCTCTAGCTCAATAATGTGTTCAAAGCTCTGGTCCGATGGTCTACCTGATGGAAGGTCCTGAAAAACCTTTTTGTGCTTCTGTAGCAAGGCCTGAATGTCATTTGGGTGTTGTTTGTTGGTTTCCAAGGGTTTCCTAAAGGTGACAAAACATTCTGCAGCCCATTCTATATCATCCTGTCGGAGTAATTCCTCCATTCTCTGTGACGAGACCGGTTTTAGGGGATAAGTGTTCATGCCCCTCAAAACTACTCATTTGCCATCTGGCCCCTGGAATTCCATTTCCATTGCTTGGTAGTCTGTAGTGTATTTCCCTATTGAATAAAGCCACTGAACACCCAAGACTACATGAGTATCTGATACATCTACTACATAGAATGAATCTGTCATCTGATAGTTCCCTAATGTGGCATTTAATTTCAGAATCCAGTAGTTGCACTCCATGTTGGAGTTCCCAGCTACTGCTACAGTGAATCCTTTGAACTTCTTGATCTGAATGTCTCTCTTGGCTACCCAAGTGGAGTCAATGAAATTGTGGGTTGCTCCCCCATCAATTAATACTCCTACTCTGTGACCTTGTACTACTCCTCTAACCCTGAGAGTATGGAATATTGGTACCCCACATAGTGTAGCAATGACTCCCTCTGGTGTATCACCCTAGAGCGATTCTTCCTCAATTGCCCGTAGTTATTTTGTGGCTTCCTACTCATAGTCATCCTTATCACTGTCTGAATATACTTCGATGTAGACAGCCTTCGCCTTCCCTGCACACATGTGTCCTGGCACCCATGGTTCCTGATAAGTGAAACATAGTTTCTTCCTCCTCAAGTCTTTTCTAGTGTCCTCATCTAACCATGTTTTCTTGGGAACATCCTGTTGGAAAGGTTTCTTGCCCTTGTCCCTAACAGGGAAGTTGGTTTTAAGTGGGAACCTATTATTTGGGACTGAATCCTGTAGATCTCGAGCTCTACTAATGGCATCCTGCAGAGTGGGGGGTTTGTAGGCTTTCACCCATCCCCGTAGTGGCTCTGTTAGGGCCTTAGTGAATAACATAGTCAGCCTGCTCTCTGACACGTCTGTTACCATGACCGCTATCCTCTGGAATTCTGAGATGAAGGATTCTGCGTTACCTGTCTATTTGAGTTGAGCCAACTCCCTGAAATGTATCTCTGGATCCTTCCTATCAAACCGCTCCATGAGCTTCTGAGTGAACTCACTATATGAGTGTATGGTATTGTGACCCAATGTCACCAATCCATGGTACCACCACTTGTGAGCCTCTACGTCCAGGTGGAGTGTAGCCAATTTAATGGCATCTGTCTCTGTCATGGGATTGAGTTGGAAATAGGTATCCAACTTTTGAACCCATATCCTCGCTAAACCTCCACAAGTCCCATCAAAGTTTGGGATGGTCAACCTGCCCAAGGTCTTCTACAACTCATAGTTGTGATTGAATCCCTTGTTGAAATTCCTGGGCCTGTTCCTACTCTTCATGTTGCAAAAATCTGAGAAAGACATGGCAGTATGAAACTCATCCCCTAAGTCCCTGTATTCCTGCAAATAAGCCCCAAAAGGTTTGCTAGGCTCTACCTGCATGACTGGACCACCTACTGCATCTGCCAAGAAGTGAGGCATGATAGGCCTATTGGAAGGTCTGTTATAGATGTGCGGTGCATTTTGTATATTAGTGTACGCAACCTTTCCACTATTGCTTGTAGATCCTCGATCTATCGATGAGGGAGGTGCATTGTTGTTACCTATTTCCGGTTTCACAGATAATCTATTGATTGCATTGAGTACATATTTTTTCCCTTTGGCTAAGTCTTGCAATGCAGATACTAAGTTGCAAAAATCCATCCTATCCTCCTCTTCTCCTATTCCCTTTCCCTTATCAGAGTGTATACCTATTTGTTCCATGTCTGAGCTGATATCATCTAGTTGGATATCCTCGAATTCCCCTGTGTGTCTACTCCTTCTTTTCCTATAGGTTACAAAAGGGTCTCCTTCTGTATTCATCTATTTCTCATTTCTTAAGCCCACAGCTGGCCAAGAAGATAACTTTGATACCACTGTAATATCCCAAATCCCGATATTTTCTAATTCTATGCAAATATACTGAAACAACTTGGCATGAAAACTGCCATGCAAAATTCCCTATTTTATAGCAAAAAATAGGGTTAGGGTTTGTAGGTTAGAATGAACACTTACCACTAATAAGCTGGTTGGAATGCTCCTGAGAGAAGATGCATGCATCAAGAGCTGAATCAGAGATGACCTGGTATCTTCTGCTTCTGGTGATACCCCAGCAGCACGAACCCCAAATCAGCTAAGGGTGACGTTTTTAGTGAAGGAGGTGTCCGATGAAGCTGATTATTTGCAGGACTGATAGCCTTCCCATGCCGGAGAGAATGCCTCTCACATGCGAAAAATCTGAGGTCTCTAGGCAGGATAGCGAATTGTTAGATAGAGGTGTAGCTACTCACGCCCCCTTGATCCCGAACTGGATGATAACTACTCAGGATGAGCACGATCAAATCTGATAATCACCGAGTACTGGAGTAAGATACCAATGATGAGAATGGTGCTTGGGTTTCAAAGGTAAACTGAGATCTGAAGACCCAGTGAATGATTTGGGATTTCCAGGTGAAAACCCCTTACGGCTACAAACGTGCCCCTACAACAATCTCTAATGTATACTGGATAACTATGATTAAATTGAAGAGCGAATGGTGAACCTGTATGGCTTACCCTGGATGAGACTAGGGCAGATATCTCACTGCCAAAACCCCGCTAGTTGAAGATGTCGTCTCCAACCCCAACTCTTGTGCCGCACGTTGTGCTGCTACTCAAGAGCTCCAAAATCAATAATCATAAAAAAGTAAGTCTCCTTTCACTTTATCTCCCTTTTATAACTTTCAACTGCGAAAACCCTAACTTTTGACCTAATTAGGTCACTTTAATTTCTATTTTGTAGTTGACTTGCATGCATGCGCATAGAGACTTAAATGGGTGCATGCATCATTACATAATGCTTAGATAACATACATGATGGTGGCCTTTGGCCCCGGTGGCCCTTCTTGACCTAATGGTGATAACATATCGATTCCCTAGATTTTCTATAGATTGCATCAGTCTTTAGATGATTCCCTAACTGTCAGTAACCGCTCGAACCCAGAGGAATCACATAGGTTAGCGATTTTGGTCCTCAATGCCTAATCAGATGATGACATTACAGTTACACTTGGGGAAGTTGAGTCTGTTCTTAAGGGGTTTGCTAAGGACAAAATTCCTAGTCTAGATGGTTGGATGGTGTACTTTTTCTGTACTTTTTTCTTTTGGTTGGAGCTGATTTACTCGTAGCAGTGGAACAATCCCATTCTAAAGGGTATGTATCTAGAGATTTCAATGTGACCTTTCTTACACTCATTCCTAAATGTGAGAAACCTGATACTTTCTCTGATTTTAGGACCATATAACTTTGTAACCTTGTCTATAAGGTGATTACCAAGATTACTTCTAAAAGGTTGAAGTTGGTGCTAGCTAAGGTTCTCACCAAAGAGCAGTTTGGATTTCTTGGAAATTGCCAAATAATTGAGGTTGTGGGCATTACATATAAAGTACTTCACTCCATAAAAACTAAGAAGTTGGATGCTCTTGTTGTGAAGATGGATCTTATTAAAGACTTCAACAAGGTCAATTGGGTGTTTTTAAGGGTTATCCTCCTACAGGTGGGGATGAATGTGGATACTATAAATTGGATTATAAAATGTGTCTCATCGACAAATTTTTATGTGCTCATTAATGGGTCTCTGACTCGTTTCTTCAATGTGTCTCGAGGCTTAAGACAGGGATGCTCTCTCTCCCTGTTGCTCTTTTTAATGGTTATTGAAGGACTAAGTATATTTATCGATGAAGCTAAGAAGGTATGTAAGTTAGAAGGAATTAATTTTTCATCTACATTATCCATTACACATATCCTCTTTGTAAATGATGTGGTTTTGTTTGGGACTGGTTTGGAGGTCGAATGGATGACTTTCAAATCCATTCTTAAGTTGTTATGTTCAGTATCGGGTATGAGAATAAGTCATGAGAATTCTTCTTTCTTGTGTAACGGGTTTAAGAAGGAGGTGGTCTCTTGGATTGGTTCTATTTTTCATTATAAAATGGAACCAATTGAGACGAGTTTCAAATACCCGGGGTATTGGTTGAAACCTTTAAATTATTGCATTAATGATTGGAGGTTGATCATTAATAAATTTGAGAAAAGAACTAGCAATTGGTATTATTGGTTGCTATATTTAGGAGCCAGATTGATCCTCATCCACTCAGTCTTGAGTGGTATTCCAATATATTGGATTTAACTAGCAAGGATACTTGTTTCTATACTAAATACTCTTCAACAAAAGATGTTCCATTTCTTATGGAGTTGGTTGAATTCTAGGCGAAAAATGCACTTGGAAAGTTGGGAGATCATTGCAAGACCTTCTCATTATGGGGGAGGGAATGTTAAAAATTTGGAATGGTTCAACATTTAAGTACGATTAAAAAGTATGTGGTTGGATCTCTTCGATAAGGGTCTATGGAACCATGTTATTCTTGCTAAATATGTGTTTAACTCATCCTTGTTGGGGTGGCTTATAGATGTAGAGAAGACTGTGACATGACATATTACTTTTGGAAAGGTTTTGTCAGGGTTTTTATTTGAATAAGTAAAGCCTTAAGCTAAATGGTGGGAAATGGAAAATTGATCATGTTGGAGGTGGACCCGATAGTTGGTTTGGAGGACTCCTATATTTTTTCTCCATAGCTTGTGGCTTATTTGAATGATTATGGATTGCTTACTCTCAACCATGTCCATAACGCATGTGGGTGGTCAAATTCGAATGCTTATTGGTTGGAAGTTGATGATTTTGAATTGGATGGTGCGTGGAAGGAAGAATGGTCTTGGTATACTGTCAATATCAATTGAGATGGTATTAGATTGAAGTACCATGAGGATAAGTTAGTGCGACCTATTAATGAAGCGTCAAGTCAGGTTACTACCAAAAATACATACAATTTCATTGCTAAATCACTTGTAGTTCCTATGGTGGGGTGGTGGCAGCGTCATTTATGGAAATAGAACATCCCTTTCAAAATTAAATGCTTCTCTTGACTTTGTGCATAAAAGAGAATTAGCACTTGGGACAATTTAACTAGAAGGGCTTGGGAGGGGCCCAGTAGATGTTGCTTGTGCATTGCAGGTGAAGAAACTGTGGATCATTTATTCATTGGTTGCTCTTTCAGATGGGATGTGAGAAACTATGTGGCTGATATCTTGGATATGACTTTCAGGTGGGAGGATATGTCCTTGAATACTAATATTTCAATGGAAAAAAATTGATCATGATTATTTATATCTCCCACTCCTATGTAATTGGATCATTTGGAATATAGAAATGGTCTGATATTTGATGATAAGTGGCCTAATATTAGAAGATGTTGTGTTGGTATCACCGACTTGCACATAGACTATCCAGTAGCCAGCCATACTAAAACTCTCAGAAAGATTGGTTCAACACTGGAGTTCTCTTTTGCAGCAAGTTTCTTCGATGGGGCAACGACTCATGGTACTGGTGGTGCGGATATCGTTTTATTTATCAATACTAATCATTTCTATCATGTGAAACTTGGAAGTGGTAAAAGCACTAATACTCATGTTGAATTATTGGCGCTTTGGACTTTGTTATTATTTTCCACTTATATTGGTACACCAATATTGAATATATTTGGAGATTCCAAAGTTATCATTGATTGGGCCAATCACTCTTCTCATCTATAGGTGTTGGATCTTGACCAATGGTGTGCTCGTATTAAAGATTTGAATAGGTCCTTCCTTACCCTCATTTTTCGGCTTATTTACAAGGAACATAATACTACTGCAGATAGATTATCGAAGGAGGCATTAAACATTGAGATAAGATCCTTAACTTTCTCTGAATTTTTGGAAGGTGAGAAGATATTTGAAGGTGTTGTCCATGTCTTCCATTAATCCTCGTCTATTATGGTTTATGTGTTAATCTTTCACTATAATTCCAGTTTTGAACTTAGGGTAGTGTAGGTTGGAACCTCTTTCTTGGGCTATCACTTTAGGATGATTTTTGGGCTATGTATTTTTCAGCAATGCCTTGAAGTTTCGACATTTGTGCAATAATTATGATGATAGATGGATAGTGTTACTATGCATCACAACACTGTACATTTGTTACCTTTAATTCTCTGGAATATTAAGAAAAAAAAAATTTTCTACTTGAAAGGAAGGACATTTAGTGTGGAAAACCTTTTTTAATTGGGAATAATGGAAGTTCGAATATAATGGACACGAGAGGGAAGGGACTTTTCCTTTTTATTTACATTGGGAAAAAATTTCTAAGCTTTGCTTTGGGGGTAATCAATGGGGAATCAAAATAAAAAAAGGATGGATTATTTCAATGTCGATGAATGATTGACATGGTAAGGTTATGGAGAGTTTCATATATATATATATGTGTGTGTGTGTGTGTGTCTTTGAGTTAGGATAAAATTTTATTGTATGATCATTATGAGAAAATATGTTGAGTTGAAGTGTTGGAGGGAAGGTTTTTTTTGGGAATGACAATGATGATAAGAATCAGAAAAGGGAGGGAGTTTTTTTTTTTTTTTTTTCCTTCTTCGAAAGGTAGGCGCTGACTTGACGACCAAATGGACCAAAAAAACACTCATCAACTCAAATTGACAAGCACATGACGGAATAAATTTGGCGAACATTGTTGATGATGATGCACCAAACATCTTACATGACACAACTTCACATGAGCGATGTCGGGGTCAAATGATGATGCCTTTTGCAAAACAAAATATGCATGTGACGAGCGTTTTGGCTGCGCCTCAACATTATATAAATGTTAGCATGATGACCCTAATGAGAAGAATAAGAGAAATTTAAAAGTTCACTTAATTTTATTGGCAAAACATATGTGATGGACCCTCTCATAAGATGTGTAAAGGCTAAATGACCGCGCACATGGAAAAACCGAGTATGGACAAGGAGAAGACATTGTTTAGGACTCCATGGTTGAGACGAAAAGAGATGACGACATCAATAAGGATATTCACCTTTAACATTATATTACCAAGCTTCATAGTCATGTCAATGTTGGACATAATTAGGTATAAAGTATTCATAAAAGTAAATTACAAGAAAATGTCTGATCTTATAATAAACTTGTATCTGGTTAAGTAAATGCAAAAATATATATATATAAGTTCCTTAGGTGTGAAGTTTAAAATTTGAAAATTTTAATTAATTTAAAATTTGACAAAACAAAAGAAGATTACAAACTTGAATCAGGGTAAAACTATAAAATCCCAATAATTTAATTTTAAACGTGCATTAAATATATTTTTATGGAGACAACAACGTTACTGTATATATATCCTGTCGTGCACATTGTATAATGTTTAATTAAATTGACCACGCAATGTAATATGTTTAATTAAATTGACCAGGGTACTTATCGGTGGGCATTCAAAACACAACTTCACATGAGCGATGTCGGGGTCAAATGATGATGCCTTTTGCAAAATGAAATATGAGTGTGACGAGCGTTTTGGCTGCGCCTCAACATTATATAAGAGAAATTTAAAAGTCCACTTAATTTTATTGGCAAAACATATATGACGGACCCTCTCATAAGATGTGTAAAGGCTAAATGACCGCGCACATGGAAAAACTGAGTATGGACAAGGAGAGGACATTGTTTAGGACTCCATGGTTGAGACGAAAAGGGAGAGGACATTGTTTAGGACTCCATGGTTGAGACGAAAAGAGATGACGACATCCTTAAGGATATTCACCTTTAACATTATATTACCAAGCTTCATAGTCATGTCAATGTTGGACATAATTAGGTATAAAGTATTCATAAAAGTAAATTACAAGAAAAAGTCTAATCTTATAATAAACTTGTATCTGGTTAAGTAAATGCAAGAAAATATATATAAGTTCCTTAGGTGTGAAGTTTAAAATTTGAAAATTTTAATTAATTTAAAATTTTACAAAACAAAAGAAGATTACAAACTTGAATCAGGGTAAAGCTATAAAATCCCAATAATTTGATTTTAAACGTGCATTACATATATTTTTATTGAGACATCAACGTTACTGTATATATATCCTGTCGTGCACATTGTATAATGTTTAATTAAATTGACCACGCATTGTAATATGTTTAATTAAATCGACCAGGGTTCGTATAACTTTTAAATGACAAAATCTGGTCGAGGGATGTAAGAAATGACAAAATATATGAATAAAGAGGAGTCATTTGGATTGTTTGTTCAACTCTATTTTTGCACAGTAAATGTGTCTGGTTTGTAAAAGTGTATTTTTGCACAGTAAATGTGTATGGTCCGGTTTTGTACAAGTGTATTTTCGCACAGTAAATGTGTCTGGTCAGGTTTTGTAGAAGTGTATTTTTGCAGGATAAATGTGTGGGGTTCTGTTGGTGGGTTATTATTATTTTTCTATAAAAAATAATTATTTTTTATTGAAGTAGATGAACAAGGTAAAAAATAATATACACAACATCAGTAAAAGAAGAATCACAAGATTCATGAACATGGTGCAATATAGTATACTAGCAGTAACCATATTACTAAGATTGATATGTTTGAAATAGGATTCACCTGTATATATTTGACATATAGATAATGCTTTTTTTAACAAAAAAATGTGTCAATTACGTGTATCTAATAGTTAAGCTAATATAACAACCACTTAATTTATGGTTGTTAAACTCGTAGTTAAAGTTAGACTCATAGTTGTATCATCATTGGAGTTAAGTTAATAGTTGTATCTAATAGTTAATTTAAAAGTTAATATAAAGCTTAGACTAATCCTTATGCACATTAACTCACTCCCAACTGCCACATGGAGTTCAACTTCTCATGCTAAGAGATGGAGTTTATCTAAATTTAATTTAACAGTTATGTCACTATTTGAATAATCTAATAGTTATCTAAAAGTTATCTGGCGATTATAGTTGAAGTTAAGGTAATAGTTGTATAATTATTGGAGTTAAGCTAATGGTTGTATTTAATAGTTAATCTAATATGTATCTATTATAATTGTGATTAGAGTGGAAGTTAAACTAATAATTGTAAAATCATTGGAGTTAAGCAGCAAACTAATAGTTGTATCTAATACTTAATTTAAAAATTAATATATTGGCAATTAGAATTCAAGTAAAAGTCATGAATGGAGTTGAAGTTAAGCTAATAGTTGTATCATCAATGTATTTAAGCTAATAATTAAATAGTTGTATCTAATAATCGGATCGTTGAAGCATATTAGCTAGATACCCAACTATGACATGCATGAATTTATTAGGAGTTTGAGGAGTTTATTAGGAGTTCGACTCTTACATGAGTGCACACTCCTAGATGCCAAATGCGGTTGAACTAAGCCTTAAGTGATCAGAGTCGAATTCAAGCTAATAGTTATAAAATCATTGGAGTTAAGCTAATAGTTCTATCTAATAGTTATCCAATATAATTGTAGTTAGAGTTGAAGTTAAGCTAATAGTTCTAGAATCATTGGAGTTAAGCTAATAGTTGTATCTAATAATGGATGGACTTAAGCTCGTAGTTGTATCTAATAATCAAATAGTTGAAAATTAATTTTAATTTTTACAACTATCACTAACTCTACTTATCACATGTTAATTAAGCTATTTTTATGTTTTTGAAATTATTGCGCCGAGAGGCGCTTTACAGCCCAGTATGGGGGAGTTCTTGTAACGTTACGTAACGTTACTTTTTACTTCTAAAAAGTAAGAAGTAACAAATATATTTTGTCGGCCATTAAACCAGCGTAGATCCAAATCTTAGGCTCTATCAAGCGCCAAGAGGGATCAAATCTCTCTAGGTGCAAACCTCTTCTTAGATATTACACTCAATGAGCTATCAACTTTGGTGTGTCCTATATATACCATTGATTTGATTCAAACCAAAAAACACATCTTTTTATTTAAGGTCAACATATAATATATTTATTATTATTATTTAATATTATTTATGGCCAACATATAATATTTAATATTATTTTTTATTTTGTTAGGAATGAACATTACAAGATCTCCCCATAAATGCTTTTAAAACCATATGCAAGGCCCTCCTAAAACCATGGGTTGTTTAGGACGCCTTGCACATGGTCTTAAAACCATTTGCAAGGCCCTCCTAAACCATGTAGAATAAAACCATGGGTTTTTTAGGAGGCCTTGCACATGGTTTTAAAACCATGTGCCCGGTCCTCCTAAACCATATACAATAAAACCATGGGTTGTTTAAAAGGTCAACATTTTTTTTGCAAATAATTCAATTTTTATTTTTTTATTATTTTGTTAGGTAGGAACATTACAACATCTTCCCCATATTATGTTTTTTTTATGATCTACATTTTTTGGGGGCATAATTAAATTTTTACTTTTTTATTGTTTTGTTATTTTTTACATTTTTATTGTTTTGTTAGGTAGGAAGATTACAACATCTCCCCCATATTAGGTTGTTTTTCTGGCCGACATTTATTTTGTTTTATAATTAAAAAATCTATTTTTTTATTAATAAAAATAGCGTTATGTAACGTTACACAAGATCTCCCCCATACTGGGCTGTAGAGAGCCTCTCGGCTCAAAAATAAACCAGCATAGATCCAAATCCTATGCTCTATCAAGAGCCGAGAGGGATCAAATCTCTTTAGGTGCAAACCTCTTCTTAAGTATTACACTCAATGAGCTATCAACTTTGGTGTGTCCTATATATACCATTGATTTGATTCAAACCAAAAGACACATCTTTTTATTTAAGGTCAACATATAATATATTTATTATTAATATTTAACATTATTTATGGCCAACATATAATATTTAATATTATTTTTTATTTTGTTATGAATGAACATTACAACATCTCCCCATAAATGGTTTTAAAACCATATGCAAGGCCCTCCTAAAACCATGGGTTGTTTAGGAGGCCTTGCACATGGTCTTAAAACTATTTACAAAGCCCTCCGAAACCATGTACGATAAAACCATGGGTTTTTTTAGGAGGCTTTGCACATGGTTTTAAAACCATGTGCACGGTCCTCCTAAACCATATACAATGAAAGCATGGGTTGTTTAAAAGGCCAACACTTTTTTGCAAATAATTCAATTTTTATTTTTTTATTATTTTGTTATGTAGGAACATTACAACATCTCCCCCATATTGTGTTTTTTTTATGATCCACATTTTTGGGGGGGATAATTAAATTTTTTATTTTTTATTGTTTTGTTATTTTTTATTTTTTTATTGTTTTGTTAGGTAGGAAGATTACAACATCTCCCCCATATTAGGTTGTTTTTCTGACGGACATTTATTTTGTTTTATAATTAAAAAATCCATTTTATTAATAAAAATAAAGTTACATAACGTTACAAGATCTCCCCCATACTGGGTTGTAGAGAGCCTCTCGGCTCAAAAATAAAAAATTAATTATCTGCCAAAATAAATGTAAAATGGGGGAGATGTTGTAATGTTCCTACCTAAAAAAAATGTATAAAAAATTGAATTATCCGCAAAAAATGTTGGCCTTGCACATGATTTTAAAACCATGTGCAAGGCCTCCTAAACAACCCATGGTGTTATTGTACATGGTTTAGGAGGGCCTTGCAAATGGTTTTAAAACCATGTGCAAGGCCTCCTATAAAACCCATGGTTTTATTGTACATGGTTCTCCTAAACAATCCATGGTTTTAGGAGGGCGTTGCACATCGTTTTAAAACCATGTATGTGGTGAGATGTTGTAATGTTCGCTCCTAACAAAATAAAAAATATTATATGTCCACCATAAATAGTATTAAATATTAATAAATAAAAAATTTATATGTAGACCTTAAATAAAAATATGTGTCTTTTGATTTGAATCAAATCAATGGCTATATAGGACACAACAAAGTTGATAGCTCCTTGGGTGCAATACCTAAGAAGAGGTTTGCACGTCTAGATATTTGATCCCTTTCGGCGCTTAATAGAGCCTAGGATTTGGATCTAGGCTCGTTAATTTTAAACGATGCCCATTGAATCAATAGTACACTTGTCTCATTCTCCTTTAATATTGGATGACACCCATAGAATCATTTGGACAGTACACTTGTCTGGTTCTCATATATATAAGCTTACAGACATAAATATGGTAAGTTTTTTTTTACACTGAAAATGTTAAACCTTACTTTTTATGTAAAGATCATGTGAAAATCAAAATAATTCTACTAAATTACATACTTCCGCCAAAATCAAACATAAATCTACTCCATTACATACTTCAGCACTGATCATACACCATCCCTTCTAGACCGGGCAGGTTATTGTTTGACCATTATAATTTTGCATACCTCCATTAATCACTGGACTTTCCGGTAGAAAGAAAACGTTTCAAAGTAACCAATTACTTTGCCATACTTTATCAGACTGCTCTTTATCCAGTCGCGAATTTCGACCTCGAAAAGATGTCACGCGTGGAATAAGTGGCCACTCGCCATCAAATCACCCCGTTGTTCCACTTTCTGGCATCTTTTCCTTGAAATAAACGGTGGTCTTTGAGCCAGCCACTTGCACAGCGCACAACGGTCTTGCTGTGCATTTCCGAATACGACTGGCAACCATACACTTTGACTGGCAACGATACACTGACAGTGACACAATACGACTCATCCCATGCCACGCCAGCCCCAGTCAAATCGGCAGCTTCCGCCGGGTTGCTTTAACCGCCGCTGTTTCAGAGAGCCCTCCATTGCCTGCAGTCCCTCCGCCATCTACGGGTCACGGATTGGTATACATAACTATCAAGGAAGCTAATATTGATATAAATATCACCTTTGATGTATATATAATTTATATATATATTAGTATTGGATAGTGAAGATCTTGTATGGTGTTTGGTATTGAAAATTTAGACTTGCTTTAAATTTTTTTGGTATAAATAGGATTTGAATTGATAATCTTTGGATTTAGAAAACCTCTTAACCATACTTGGTCACCTATTATTTTACATCTAGCCATCCACTCTTCTATATATCAGAAATAGTTGTAAAAGGTTCCTTTGATTCAATGAATACCAAGGAATGGTTTTTTCGACTGAAAAAAAAATGATCAGAAATGGTGGTTAACAAAAATTTAAAAATTATATAAAAAATTCATTTTTTTAATAATTTTAAACTATGAAAACAATGAATATAAAACGATCGACAATATCTTATTTTTTTAATTAATTAATTTAAATTCTGAATCCTTGGTGGTTAACTCTGGCGACAAATACATATTATGCAGTGTAGCATTTAATGCGACGGCGGTTGCACTGTCCGCCGTCGGATCTTACTTTGGAAAGGATCCGACGGCAGACAGTGCGACCACCGTGGCATTAATTGCTACACTGCATAATATGTATTTTTGGCGGTTAACTCTGGCGAAGACGTTCCCTCCATATTTCAAATTATTGAACCTCCCGATTTATTCGCCTTTTTCCAAAGGATTTTGTAATATTTGTTTCCTAGATGGATTTAAAATTATTAACCCAGCGAAACTTTCTCATTTTCTAAGTCAAAAGTGGAATAGCATTATATAAGTCAAAAGAGGGACGTCATTTCATTCGCATTTTCTAACTCAAAAGTGGAACGGCATTTAAGCGTAATCGTTTGGTAAAATGTATCGAATTTCATCTAAATATCATATTTAGACGTCATTTCATTCGCATTTTCTAACTCAAAAGTGGAACGGCATTTAAGCGTAATCGTTTGGTAAATTGTATTGAATTTCATCTAAATATCATATTTAGACTGAATGGATATCTTAATATTAAAATAAATTTATAAGTTAATTATATTTTGTAATTTTTTTAATTAAGTTTAAATATATTATTTTATTTTAGAAATAAAAATATGTTTAAATATATTAGAGGAATAATTAATATAGATTTATTTTAAATTTTTTTATCAAAGATCAAAAGGAATCAAATATCTTGAAGTTAAATCCTTCATCAAAATGACTTTTTCTTAAAAAAAAGTCTAAATTATGATTTTTTTTAAATCACATATTAAACAAACATCATATTGTTATCAATATATTATTATCAATATTATGCTTTTATTATTTTCATAAATATATTAATATTTTTGTGCCGAAGAGACCCATTCTATAGGAGAAATGTGTAACTCTTTCCCTACTCATCCTAGAGTTGATGTGTTTGTTATAACACAATAAAGAATATTTAAAAAATAATAAGTGGGATCAAATTAGATTTAAAATATTTAGAATTGCATAAATATAAAACTAATAAATTAAAACCATAAACATTGGCACTCTAAAAAGAGGTTTGCATGCATATGAGAGCTTGGTAGATCCCTTTTTAAGATAGATCTATGCTAGTAAAATAATAAATCTACCATCCAAATATTCATTTATCAAAATTTCTGTTATTATATTAAATTTTTGAATGATATATCTAGAAATGAAAAATTATTTTAATAAGAACATTGAAATGAAATTACTTGAAATACATTATTTTAGTGTGAATCTCAAATAAAATGAACTTTAGCACAATAAAATGAACTTTGGGAAAGTCACTTTAGTGTGAATCTCAAATAAAATGAACTTTAGCACAATAATGCGACAATGAAGTGACACTGAAATCAAACGTGGTTTCGCAAATTAACATAACATATTATTTCACACGATTAACATCCACATCCAAATGGCAGATCTATTATTTCATAAGTCAATCAACGTTCGAAATTATTAATTATCACTCAAAAATTCCAATTTCCGACCATATAATCTGTGTCTTATTATATGTAAGTGGATACATGGTCCATGTTTTGTTTTTAATCAAAATTTAGCTCCGGCCATAATACTTGTGAAAGACGGATAATTTTTGTTTTATTAGACGATATTTTGTTTTTATCTGCTACCATATTTTTATGAAAAAACTAATAATTTTTGTGTTATTATGTAAGTGGAGGGGGGATATAATTTGTATTTAACCATGATTTAGCTATGCCTATCAACAAATGTAACAGGTTAACCTTTACAAGAACATCCAAATGGCAGATTATTGTATGTTAATTAAACTTCAAAATTACTAATGATCCCTCCAATACTCCGACCATATTTATGAAAGACGGAAAATTTTGTCGCTATCAACGAAGTCGGAATTTTCTAAATATGTGAGTCTTGATGAAAAATGATATTTCAACATATTTATATTAGAAAGTTTGAAAACATTCTTTTTTTTTTACGAAGTGCTATCACGCATAAAATTATATAAACCTAAAAATAAAAATCTAATTTATGTTTTATTTTTATAGTGAAAATTCAAGAGTTCTAACCACGCCCGCTATCGTAGGCCTATATATAGAAGCAAGCAATTGAGACCTAGATATAGAACCAAGCAATTGAGATTATATCACATAAGCAAGTAGAGTGTTGTAATTGCATTAGCTGAAGTTATGGCCCAGCAGGTTTCTGAATCTTTCTCAGCGGCCTCCGATTTGAACACCAGAGAGTCATCCATGGTCTCACATCATCATGGAAATCTGTGGAATGACGATTTCATACAATCTCTCAACTCGCCCTATGGGGTAGTAATCAAATTACATCTATAATCACTCAGCTTCTGCTAATTTCTTCTTTTTGGTTTTGTTTTGGTCTGTACGCATACAGCTAATTTATTGCATTGCACCGTTTTCAGGAACCTGCATATGGTGAATACGCTGAAAGGCTTATTGAAGAGCTCAAACATCTACTTTTCAGTTACAATTTGGAAGAGAACTGCAATGATCATGATTTAATCAAACGTATTCAGATCGTCGACACAGTTCAATGTCTCGGAATTGATCGACACTTTCAACACGAAATAACAGGAGCTCTGGATTACATTTACAGGTAAATCAGTTATATACATATGATCAATAAATGTTATCTAGATCATAGTATTTGATGCCAGCTCGCATACAGTTGCCCCGTTCTGCGCGAATATATTAGTAAACTGGTTCTGTGTAGTACTGAGAGTAATTATTCGTTCATTAAAATTAATCCTCGGTGATGAGCAGATGCTGGAACGAAAGAGGCATCGGAGTGGGATCAACTGATCATTCCCTCATTAAAGATCTGAACACTACAGCTTTGGGATTTCGCGCTCTCCGACTCCATCAATATAACGTATCCTCAGGTGGTTGTTGCAATTTGTCTGGGTAATTAGCTACATATCGATTTATGCATCTGGATTATGCAGTGAGATGAGTTAATTAATTTGATTATCATATAATTATACCTTGTCTTGAATAGGTGTCTTGGAGAATTTCAAGGATGAAAAAGGCCACTTCTTTTGCAATTCCCCCGGTGAACAAGAGGAAATAGATAAAAGAGTGAGAAGCATGTTGTCACTATTTCGAGCCTCAAGCATTTCATTTCCCGGAGAAAAAGTGATGGACGAGGCAAAGGCCTTCACAACAGCTTATCTAAGCCAATTTTTAACAGGACGGGATGTCTATGTTGATCAAAGCCTTTTGAGAGAGGTAAACTTCAATATCATTAATTAGTACTGTACGTTTACTCTCACATCAACAAAAGCTTCATTTCGTAATTTGATTGCCATTCATGTCCTGCATGTAGGTGAAATACGCGTTAGAGTTTCCATGGCATTGCTGCGTGCCAAGATTGGAGGCAAGGAGCTTTATCGAAATATATGCAAAAAACGATTCATGGCTCAAGTATTAACCTTCTCTTACTATGATATTTCAATTAATCTTGAGCTTCTGTATTTTGTTATACCTGCGCTAATATGTGTTGCAACCTATTCTTAAGGTCGATTATGAACCAAAAACTTTTAGAGTTTGCGAAATTGGACTTCAATATTCTCCAATTCACGCATCAGAAAGACATTCAGCTTATCTCAAGGTTGTACTTCAACATTCCGATAGATGATGTTATTAAGAGGATGAGATTATGAGAGATAGTGACCTAACTCTACAGAATTATTATTACGTCGTGCACACAGGTGGTTGACAGAATCAGATATAGCGGAGCTGAATTTCTATAGGAAGCGTCACGTGGAACTTTTCTTTTGGATAGTTACAGGCACTTTCGAGCCTGAGTTTTCTCTAAGCAGAATTGCATTCACAAAAATTGGTACAGTGATGACTATTCTAGATGACATCTATGATACTCACGGAACCTTGGACGAACTCAAAATCTTTACAGAGGCACTCAAACGGTAAATTAATCTAATCAGAGACTTTGTAGAACTTGCAATTGATAGATATATTTCTAGATTCTGAGAATATTCAAAACTCGCTATAATAGAAAGACTTTTGTTATGCTGTACATATCTTTGTTAAAACTCTGAGGAGAAAATCTCTTAGTACTGAGAACGGTCAACTTGTTTTTGTTACCTATTTATTTGTTTTTCTATTTACGTTAATTAAGATTATAAAAGTGAAGTAGCAAAAGGTTAGGTATTTTTTTTTATAATGTGGCATAGAGACCTTTATCAGAAAACTTTAACATCCCCTAGCTTCTAATATTATTGTGCCATTTGCAGATGGGATCTTTCGATGATAGATTGCCTTCCACAGTACATGAAAATTGCACTGAGGTTCTTCTTCAACACATCGAATGAATTGACTGCTGAAGTTGTGAAAAAGCAAGGGCGGGATATGTCTGCTTACATAAGAAAAAATGCTGTATGTGTGTATGGTTTATGAATATAGACAAAGGGGAAAGTAATTATTTTTCGTTGGAATCATTGTTAATATTCTGAAGTGATTGCTGGTTTAGTGGGAGCGATTTTTCGAGTCATCTCTGCAAGATGCGGAATGGATAACGAGTGGACATGTCCCTACGTTTAACGAGTACATAGAGAATGCCAAAACGACCACTGGTATGTGTGGGCTAAATTTGATTCCGCTCCTGTTAATGGGTCAACTTTTACCGGACAACATTCTGGAACAAATATACTATCCATCCAAGATCCACCATCTTGTAGAATTGACGACCAGACTCACCGATGACGCAAGAGATTTCCAGGTATAATTTGACATTTAATTTACAATTTATTTTCAAAGCGTTTACATCACATCAGAAGAACCATTCCTGAATTTCATTTTCCACTTTGCATTGCAGGAAAAGGAACGCAAAGAGTTAGCTTCCAGTGTACAATGTTATCTGAAAGACAATCCAGAATCTACTGGAGAGAATGCCGTAAATCGTATAATGGACATCGTCTATCTTTCTCTGAAGGAACTGAATCGGGAGTTTATAAAGCAGGACAATGTGCCGCTGTGTTGCAAGAAGTTTACTTTCAATTTTGCAAGAGCCATGCAGTTTTTCTTCAAAGACAGGGATGGTTTCTCTATTTCTAGCCAGGAGATAAAGGACCAAATATTCAATGTTCTTATTGACCAAGTGCCCGTTTGAATTGTGTCGCTCATATTATAAATAAGAATAGTTTAGTTTACAGTATGTTACCTGATCTGCGGTGTAGTCAGTGATTGTAACTAAGGTTTGACTGTCATTAAGAAGTGTAAGGTAACTAGGGTTTGCGATATATACATATATTGCTTTGTTTTTCCATTCAGGCCTGGCTAAAGTATATTTTTGTATTTAATCGTGGCATTTTGGGGTTTTTTGAAAAGACATAGATTTTGACTTTTACAATAGTCTTGGTAGAAGATGCTAAGGGCATCATGTCTTTCTTTGCATTTTATAATTTCATAAATAAAATAAAATAAAATCAGTTTATAGTTTTTTGAAAAGTAAGTATTTATTTGTTTAGTATTAAAATTGAAGTTAAAACAATCATTCCTGTCCCCATCATCGAAGCGTTGGAGTACCGTGTTCTTAGTCAATCCAAAGATCCACATATTTAATGTGCGGGAGGATCTAAACAAAATGTCAACCATGAGTCAATCAGCCGTAACGGCCTGATATCTGTGGCGAGACAGTATAAGCGTTCACCAAAACGCCCCAGGCTAGCCGGAATCCGGCGAGAATATTTTACTGAAACAACGATTTCGACGTTTTAAATTACAATTTAGGCAATCTGGGTCGTTTTGAAATAGGCCATTTCGTATAGATAATTGAAAAAATAACACTTTCAAGTTAAAAATCTAAACCTGTTTCTATACAAAATTCGCGGGCAAAGCGAGGCGTTTTGGTGAATGTTTATCCTAAGCGTGTGGGGAGTAGCTACAAATAAAGGGTTCGAATTTCAAATGACGGACACCCGTCAAAATTGCCAGTAACTACCAAAATTTAAAAGGTTTTTTTATATTCTAAGCCAGATTTTGACGGGTTTTTCTAAACTCTTGGCTGTATTTGACGAGTAAATTGACCCATGACGGACATTTACCCGTCAAATTCCATCCCGACAATTTATTTTTGGAGACAGGTTGGTCTGTAGAGACGTAGGGTCCAAGATTTAGACCTACGCAATCACGTGATAATTGAATAACGATTAAAGAGCGTATTATTTTTTACGGTTTTTATTCAATTAAATGAATTATGTAGTAGGGCTCCGGCTGAGTTTTAGTTTATGAACAGAATCCATAAAAGTACAGAGAGGATTGGTAATATTTAATATTATTCTAATGAAGAAACGGAGGAGGAAAAAGATGGAAGAGCGTAAGACTAACCAGAGCGAAGAAATAGAACATCGGATAAAATAATTAGACGAAGAAAAGAGAAAGTGAAGAAATATGACGAGAAAAACAAATAAGGCGAAGAGAATAAAAATAGGTTAGAATTTGAAGAATGATTAAAAAAGAGAAGAGAGTCATGGAGAATAAGAGGATATAGACAAAGACAGGAGCTAAAGAAAATTCCGAATTTAATGAAAAAAAGGTTCAAAAGAAATCTATTATAATTTTTTTTGAGGATTGTAAGCTCACTTGAAACTCGGACCAATGGGTTTATAAATGTTGCATATTGAAGGAAAAAAAAAAAGAGCTTGTCGAGGCATAGGAGATATAAATTTAAATGAGCCTCGGAGATATAAATTTCTAAAGTTTAGGATTATTGATCAAGTTTGCTGAAGGAAATTTTTTCTGTTTATGTTCTAATTAATTTTATTTGTTGTACCTTTCAACTATTTTCTCTAAGTTTGAAGGTTGGTAGTGTTCTAGTTTTGTGTTGGTGGAGGAGATTTTTTTAGGTGTTACCAAGTTTAGTATGAAAGTAGGTAAATCATAGGTGGTTGTACATCTGACAATTGAGGTTGTTAAGGAGAGTTATATGGAAGAAGAGCTCTGTGTTTGAAGGTTGGTAGTGTTCTAGTTTGGTGTTGGTGGGGTATAATTTCTTTTAGATGTCACCAAGTTTAGTATGAGAGTGGGTAAATCATAGGTGGTTGTACATCTAACAATTGAAGTTGTTGAAGAGAGTTATATGGAAGGGAGGTTGTTGAGGAGAGTTATATGGATTGGAGATGAAGAAGAAACAAAATTTCAACTATTCTTAATTGTAGTTGGAGATTTTAATGTGAAGACAAGTGAAGGAAGATGAAATTCCACTTTGTGGATTTGGAGAATTGAAGGTAGAGGTACATAAATTAAGAAGAAATTGGGTAGAGATGTAAGTTAAGAAGAAATTCCAATTTTTGAATTGGGTAGAGGTGTAATTTCAGAAGAAATTCCACATTGAGAAGTACAAACATGTGTTACAAGAGTGTGAAGCTTAAAAACTTCAAGAATAGGAGGCCTTTGCAGAAACTTATGATGGATTGAGGGAAAAATTTGTTAAGTGGGAAGTTTTGGAGGTATCCCAACAAAAGTAGTCAAGGAAGATACCTAAGGAAGAAACCCTTGTGAAATTTTGAAGGTATTGATGGAGAAGAAAAGACCTCCCAGTGAGGAAGGAAGATATAAGGAAGAAACCCTTGGGAAGCTTTGAAGGTATTGATGGAGAAGAAAAGACCTCGAAGGAAGGAAGAGGTACTCTGAGCATGGGAGAAAATGGTAAAAATATTAGAAGCTTTGGAGAAAATTTGGAAATTGTGCATGGTTAAGAAGGCACAAGGTTGAAAACATGAAAATGTGGTTTCTTTGAGAATTCCATTTTGAAGTAAAAAAAAAGATTTCTAGCTAATTTCTTTACATGTGTAGTCATATTAAAAAAAAGAATGTACACATATTGTGCCATAAATATAATGTTTATTAACTACACATACTTTAAAATTTAGTTAAGGATAATGAGCTACTTTAAAATATATGTGGACACCATATTTCTTTTTTATATGATTATTATCAAGAAAACTAAAAATGCCATTTTGAATTTTGACAATATTGAATTTTCATTTGAGATCAAAGTGATAAATTTTAGAACAAAATTATTAAAAAAATAGTAATTCTTAACCAGCATTAAAAATTCTAATATCATTACAGATAAGATAGAAAGGTAGATATAGAGGTAGAAACCATTTTGGAAACTTGGGTTTTCCCTTCATGAAGTTGTAGGTTTATGAAAAGTGTAATATAAATTATTGCTATGGTTTACCAAAAATATTAGTTATTTCAGCCAAGAGTTTTAAAAAGATTGGCAAAGAGTTTTAAAAAATCTCAACATAGTGTTTAAAAAAATCTCTACTTAGAGTTAGATTTTTTTGTCTACATTTTTCAGTATGGGCATTTACTAGAGGAGCCCCAATGTTGGGAAAAGAGAAATTTCACTGTCTTCCCATGAATGCACTGTGTTTTTATGTGTTTCCCACTAATGCATTGCGATATTTCCCAAAGTGATGTCCATTCTTTCCTATCTCATCTATGCGAATCAAACTATCCTCAAATTTCAATCAAGTAGAATTAACATGGGTGCCCCTTGGGATGATTAGCATACTAGCTATATCTCTTAATTTTTTTTCATGTTTCAATTAATATAACAATATGTACTGGTTTGCAAAAACAAAAGGTCGCTATCATGAGGTCATAAAGAAGCAACAAGTTCATGAGAGTTATTGCAAGAAAGGAGATATGACTCATACGATGTTGCAAATTCTTTAGAAATATAATAGCTTTAAGAATCATGAAAAAATATATGAATTGAGTGAGCAAGATTGGAATGAAAACCCTAATTGTGATAGTGATGCTGAGATTATTGATTGTGATAGCAAGAAGCTGCCTCCCCTTTTAATTGCAACAAGAACATTCACTAATAGTTTAATTTCAAAATGTGTGCATGCTTCTAAGAACATGTACCCTTTATTTTGAGAATAGCTTTACCTCAGCCACCCTACTAACCTCCATGCAACCATATATCTTGTTTGATATCAATTCCACATCATATTTTAAAATTAAAAGAACATGCACGTGTGTGCATTCTTCAAAGCATGCACACACTTCTAAGAACACACACTAGGAACACGTGTGCATTCTTCTAGGTATAAACAAAAAAAAATAGGGTTGATTATCATTTTTCATTTGTCCCTCCTAATCCGACGATGACTTTATACAAGAAGGTAATTTATGTGAACACGTTCTATGAGGAGCTACAATCATCCATTGCGAATCGTTGGTGATATACCATTTTATAATTTCTACATTTAAATAATTTTCATATTTAAAAAAATGCCATTATTGTTGAATTGCAGTTCTTATTTCACAAAGATGTCAAAAAACCTAGT
>LPNX010675452.1:87628-104595 GCA_001517045.1 Pseudotsuga menziesii
TCTAAAGCTAACTCCGAAGTAGACACATAGGAAGAGGGATCAAACCCAAACACACAACGAGGCATAATTTAGGTGGTAAGAAACGTAAACTGTGTGTTTCATTTAAATTCAAATTTCCCTTTCCCTTTTATCCGGGTTCCATGAAAACCAAAATGCGTGCACATTTTAGCTCTACAAAACATGTGCGTGTTTTGTAGATCCAAAATGCATGTGTGATATTATATACATCAACTTTTCCTTAAGGGTAAAGGAGGAGGATGTGGGTTGGGGGATGTTATTTTTTCTACTTTAAAAGGGTCCTGATACAATCCAGGTGCGAAATATCCCCTTGGTGGCTGCAATGAACAGAAATGCTTTAACCGGCCGACGAGCAAACAGGAGAACATGAGAGCAAGGGAATCCCTTAATCCTTGGAGCATTGTTAGAATAAAGAGTGACTCCCAGAAACAAGTGAGTGACCGGGGACGACTTTGACGATTGAAGGGGAAAGGAATACACTTATGGTAAGGGGTTTCCCAATGGATAGGGGAAACACATGGATTACATGGGAGGGAGAGACACGGATGGATTAATTATTCGGGATATAAATTAGTGGACGGATGCCAAGTTCGGGACAGACAAGGGCGTTGGCGCTATCAAATGCAGATGGGAAATCAGTACCAGGGCCACCACACACTGCTTGACCAGCCACTCTTGGTTCAAGAGCTTATTTCCCGTGAAGTAGATACTACTAGCAAGGTTAAGTTTATAGTTATCAAGAAACAACCTTATTATTTAAGGTGAAAGAGCCTGATTCATTACAACATTTTTGCTAGTCCAGGAGCACTTGATTGTTATGCCACAAAAAAAAAATCCCTATTTCCTTGGTTCTAAAGCAATCCTAAGTTGTTTATTCATCATTAGCCCTGTATCTTTTGGTTCCTCTATGTACATATTTTTTGACCAATGAGGCAAGTTAATGAGGACAATTTCACATGGAGATCTTGCATGGAGGCCTTCCAAGCGACGCCATAGGGAAGGAAAGTAAAGCCAGTTGAGAGGGAGGGATAAATATAGAGAGAAACATAATCAAGCACCTGTGATAAGAATGTTGTATTATTGTTGGCATTTCCTGTGCGAGTTGGTGGGAACCATTATTTATTTAGACCCACTGCAATTATTTCATGATCAAGTGAGTCATTTTTTACCACTAAATTTTGCTTTATAGTGGCTCATTTCTATCATTCTATCAATGCTATCCATTTTTCTCCTACACCCTAGATCCTCCAAGGGTTCAACAGGTCTGAGACCAAACCTCTAAAAGCTATTGAAATCGAATAATAATATGAATTGTATATCTTTTTTATTTTATATCTTGTTTAAGAATAAACAACAACCAATACCCTCAATGTTATGTTTCCTTTTCACACACCATATGCAGGGAATCTTTATCCCAAAGAGTAAAAAGTACAACAATATGTCCAAGATAGACAAGATACATAAGACACCAATATTTTCCTGGGGGAAACCATAAAGGAGAAAACCTCACAAACTTACTCATAATAGTTATGTCACTAATACAATATCACAAGATGGAAAAAACCAAGAATAAAAAGTCTTCTACATCTCTCTCTCTTTCTTCCTTGTCCTCTCTCTCACCTCATGCAAACTTGTGAGTGAGTGAATGTGTTTCCAAATGAGGAAGGGAACCACCCTATTTATACACATCAAGTGACTGACCTAAAAATTTGCTGGGACAACATCTTAACCTAGTAGGGATGACTTCACCTAGGGAGACTCAAAAATACATTTTATTATATTAATCTTGGGGATTACTGCCCTTACTTACAAGGAAGGGTTCACCTCACTGACCATGCACAATGATGAAATCCTGACTGAAAGGAAAAAAACTTGTATGGGGGTGCAACAATATACAATGATAATATACAACATAATATCTTCTGAAGTTACAAATACAACAACAATCCCTCTTAACTAGTAAGGTATTCTCTTACCACAGTCATCAACACATATGGTCAGATCATCATTGTCACTACTGTTGTAGTCCTCATCTTGTCGATCATTGATTAGTGACATCTGTCGGATCTATCTGTCATAGGAAGTTTCTACAGATCCAACCCTGTTTCATGTTGGGTGTATGCTTAGTCCTCATCTAGGTATTCATCATATCCACAATCAAGCCACTACGTAGGTGTAACCTAGGACTATACATTACATTGTCATTGTAATCACTTTTGTATCCTACCGTCATCTTGTTGCATATGAATCATCTCATCATCTCACACGGAGAGCACCCCATATGCAAACCACATGTCCAACATATCCCCTACGTTCTATCATCATAGGAGCATGTCATGACTCATTACATCTCAAATATAAACTATGTATACCAGTATGTGAGAATCACCTAGGAGCACACCAAGTGCATTATGTCTCTCCACGGTCATCCTGCCTTCTACTAGCATACGATCACGCCAGGACTCATTATATATCAAGGACAACCTATGTCTACCTCTATGCGATAATCGCATAGACACACACCAAGTTTCTTTGTGACTGGTAGAGCTCTCATCATCTCCAACATGGGAACACGTCATGAATGATTACGTCCAAGGATAACTGACATTCTATGCGAGGATTGATTACATATCAGGACAAAATTCTAGGGGTGATTACGTATAGGGATAACATGCATTCTATGCCGAGACTGGTTACATCTGAGGAAAACCTTTCAAGACTGATTACGTCCAAGGATAATCTATGTTATACGCTAGGAGTGATTACATCCAAGGACAACCTAACAAGAATGATTACATCCTGATTCAACCTGTATTCTATGCTAGTATTGATTACATCTGGGGACAATCTATATTTCTTCCCATGTGAGATCTCATTCTAGTACATCTGCCTCTTTTGGTCTCTCGTCATATCTAGCATGGGAGCATGCCAAGACTGATTATGTCTAAGGAAAACCTGCATCTTCCACCATGAAAGAGATCATCACTCCCTCTTTCTAGGGACCTTAATCTAGATGACACCAAGTATCTCTCTGAAGTACTCAAACTTCACTTTGGCTAGTGGCTTGGTAAACACATTGGCTATTTGCTTTTTCGTTGCCACTACTGAAGCTTCACTGCTCCTCTATGCACCATATCCCAGATATAGTGATACTTGATCTCAATATGCTTCGACTTATCATGGAACATCAGGTTCTTTGACAACTTCATGCAACTCTGCTTGTCACAAAATCTACAATTCGCCTCTTACTCGAGATCAAGTAACTCGTACAATAGCTTTTGAAGCCATACTACCTCACAACTAGTTGAACATGCTCCAACAAACTCTACCTTGATTGTACTTAGTGCCACGTAATAGTGATTATAGATAAACTAGGAGATCATACCAGATCCCAATCTGAAGCAATGTATCGACGTGCTCTTCCTATCAGTGGCACTGCCTGCCCAATCCGAATCAACATAATCGTTCAAGTTAATCTTTTGATTCATGTCATACTTGATCCCATAGGAAATTGTACCCTTCATACACCTTAATATATGCTTTTCATCCATCAGGTGAACATGTCTCTGATTCATCGGGAACTAGCTCAAGGTGTTCATAAGAAAGCATATGTCTAGTCTCATATAACTAATGTAATCAATGAACCAATAATCTGACGATACATTGTGGCATAAACTATCTCTGATGAAGCATCACACATTAGCTTCAAGTTAGATGCCATAGGTGTGGCTATCGCCTTGCATTCCAGCATTCCGAATCTTTTCAAAATCTCCATTGCATACTTTCCTTGACCAAGGAAGATCCCATCCACACTCTATCACACCTCCATGCCTAAGAAGTAGTGCACCATCCCTATGTATTTCATCTCTAAATCAACGACACGCTTCCTCTTTTCATTCACAAATCTTACGTCTCTGCTGACATCGATCTTCTTAAATACCATGAAGTATATTTGGTAGGCCTTTGAGGTGTCACTATATCCTACGGATATTCCCTTCCTCCATGAAGGATCGATCTTGGTCCTCTTTTCCTTTGGTATGTGTATGTACACTAGGTAGCCAAATATTTTGAGATGGCTCACTTCTAGTTTCTCTCCTCAGAAATCCTCTTTAATAGTCTTGTTGTCAAGTACTTGGTGAGGAGTATGGTTCTATACATACACAACTGTCCTTGTTGATTTTTCCCATAAGTACATCGAAATATCTTGATCATGTATTATTGCTTTTGTTGCTTCTATTATTATTCTATTCTTTCGTTTTGTAACTCCATTATGTTGAGGATTGTAGGGAGTACTCAGCTCCCTCTTAATGTCATATTCTCTGCAAGGTTCCTTAAATTATTTTGAGGTGAATTATCTGCCATTATCTGACCATGGAGTCTTGGTCTTCCTTTCAATGTGATTTTCGACCAAGGATTTGAATTCCTTGAACTTGTTGAATACCTCATTTTTCCCTTTCAAGAATATATCCATGTCTAATGGGAGAAATCATTTATAAAGGAAACATAGTATACATACCCACTTAGTGAGATAGATGACATGGGTCTGCAGACATATAAGTGGACTATTTATAGTATTTCTTTTGCTTTTCTTTCATTGTTGGGAAATGTCTTCTTTAGATTCTTTCCATGTGCACATCCCTTGCAAATGCCTTCATGTCTTGTCTATATTTATGGAAGTCCTGAAATCGCTTCGCTTTCAATCAGTAGTGCTCTATACTGCACATGTATAAGCCTTCTATGCCATAGTTCACTTGGTTCTATGGAGTCATGAACCAATGCTTGTTTAGGTTTTCCCTTCAAATTGTACAAGCCTCCCTTTTTCTCTCCAATTACTGTTGCATCATCTATTGTCTTTCCTTTTGGCCACATTAGGACTTGGCCATCAATGAATGCAACCCTTATTCCCTTTGCATCTAGTGCAAATATGGAGAGAATATTATTCTTCAATCCTAGAACATATAGCACATCTTTCATCTTCAAATATTTGTCGAAAACTAGCTTGTAGGAAGCTTCTCCTCTTCCTTTTATGGGGTATTAATAATCATCCCCAAGTTTCACCATGTGAGGTGACTCATGCTGAGATAGATTGATGAATGATTCTTTGTACCCCTTCATACTTTTGGATGCCCCACTATCTACAAGCTAATCATTACTTCCATCTGAGATAGTGCTTGCAACTGTTGATATTAGGACATATTCTTCATCACTTGAAGAATCAACTCTTTCTTCTATGAATCTTTTCTTTGTTGGTTCATCATCTTCAATGGTGTGAGAATGATTCCTTTTCTCGTTTGAATTCTTAGAGGAGGAGCCTTTGTTTTTGGGACAATATATGTAGTAGTGTCCCTTCTCATCACAAGTATAGCATCTAATACTAGAAGGATCGCTTCTGAATTTATTTTGTCATTTGTGATGAGTTTCCTCCCTTTATTTGTGATGATGGTCCTCCTTCTTTATAAGATTTCTAAAGGTGTGAAATGTGAGAGCTTTACCTTTAGCTACTCCCATCTTCTCTTCTTTTATTATGAGATGATCTTCTTCTTGTGTTCATTATTCCTAGAGTCTGCTGAAAGTGATAAACTTCCTTCTGGCACATATTCCTTTAATGAATGAATCCCATGATTCTGGGAAACCATTCAAGCTGGCAATAACAATATCTCCTTCTTCTAGATTCTCTTTGACTGCTTCAATTTGTTCCTTTATTTAAGAAACCATTGTGAAGTAGAATCGCATAGTCTCTGAGTTTTGTACCTTCACATTCTTCAGCTGGTTCCTCAATATCATCTTTCAATTGATGTTCTTTCCTTCGAACAATTTTGTCAAAGCATCAAACACTTCCTTAGGTGTCTTCAAGGATGGTACATGGGACATGAGATGATCCTTAATTGAATATGTAATAATTCTCTTGGCCTTGACCAAGTTCTTCTTATGGGCATCCTTAGCCTCACCGTCCTCTGGTTTTGTAACTTCCTTACTGATATACTAATCCAAATCATTTTCTTCAAGGATAAGGGATATCCTATACTTTCATGCTTATAAGTTGTGAACTCCCCCAAGATTATCCTAAAACTGGGTGTGATGAGTCATTTTGAAATGAGAATCTCAAATGGAAACAGTCACAGATTTAGATCTTCCTAATTTGAGGGGCCTGACCTAGTTTTGGAGTCGACTAACCTAGGGTTTGTTAGAGAAACCCTAATTTTCCAAACTTGGAATTTTGGAATTAAGTTTGGATAGAAAGATGTGCCTCAAGGAAAGTTTCTCAATAAGGTCTTTTTCTAGAAATTATGATGGGAATCCTACAAAAATTGATGCCCTAGTTTCTTCCTGCAGTGCCCTGCGGTAAAAATGTTTAAACTTATCCAAATTTGATTATACTTCCACCAAATTATGCTCCTTCATAGGGCGAGTTAGCATAGCCCTCTTTTCTTGATGATCTATGGAGAGAAGATATTGAACTAAGAATCCCTAGTTTCTGCTACTGCACAGTGCCTTATTTCAGAGAGGCTTTGATACCATGTTAGTTTTTCTACTTTAATTCAATTAGGATATTTATATGAAAGAATAACAAGTACAATAAGATATCCAATATACACAATATACACTAGATAAAAAGATTGTCCTCGGGGAAACCATAAAGGAGAAAACCCTGCAAACTTCCTCATAATAGTTCTGTCACTAATACAATATCACAAGATGGAAAAACCTAAGAATAAGAAGTCTTCTACATCTCTCTTTCTCTCTCTCTCTCTCTTTCTTCCTTTTCCTCTCTCTCACCTCACATGAACTTGTGATTGAGTAAGTGTGTGTCTAAATGAGGGAGGGTGCCTCCCTATTTATACACATAAAGTTACTAACCTAATAATTGACTGGGCCGACCTCTTAACCTAGTAGGGATGAATTCACTTAGGGAGACTAAAAAATTATACATTTTATTATATTCATCTTGGGGACTATTTCCCCTACTTACAACGAAGAGTTTTCCTCAATGACCACACACAATGATGATATCCCAAATGGAGGGAAAACATATCCTGTGGGGGTACAACAATATACAATCATAATATACAACAAAATATCTTCCAAAGTTACAAATACAACAACACTCCCTCTTAACTAGGAAGGTATTCTCTTACCATAGTCATAAACACATATGGTTAGATCATCATCATCGTTGTTATCGTAGTCCTCATCTTGTTGATCATTGATTAGTGACATATGTCGGATCTATCCATCATAGGAAGTTTATACAGAGCCAACCCTATTTCATGATGGGTGTAGGCATACTCCTCATCTAGGTATTTATCATATACATGAGAAATCCATCATGTAGGTATAACCCAAAACTATACATTACATTGCCATTGTAATCACTTGCATCTCCTACTGTCATCTTTTCACATATGAATCATCTCATCATCGCACACGGAGAGAGTCCCTGATGCACACCAAATGTCCAACATACCACTTGTGTTCTACCGACATAGGAGTATGTCGAGACTCATTACATCTCAAAGATAACCTACGTCTACCAATATGCGCGAATTACCTAGAAGCACACCAAGTGAATTATATCTCTCCACTATCAACCCAAGTTCTACTATCATATGAGCATGCTAGGACTCATTACGTCTAGAGGACAACCTACATATAACACTATACGAGAATCACCTATGCGCATACCAAATGTCATCGTGACCTATGGACATCTCATCATCTCCAACATGGGAACATGTCATGATTGATTACGTCTAGGGATAACCTGTGTTCTATGCCAAAACTGATTAGATCTGAGGAAAACCTTCCAGGATTGATTACATGTAGGGATAACCTACATTCTATGCTGAGACTGATTAGATATGAGGACAACCTTCCAGGGACAATTTTGTCCAGGGATAACATGTGTTCTACACCAAGACTGATTACTTCTAAGGACAACCCAACAATAATGATTACTTCTTGAGTCAACATGCGGTCTAATATAGGATTGATTATGTATGGGGACAAGGTGTATTTCTTCCCATGTGAGATATCGTTCTAGTACATCTGCCTCTTTCGGTATCTTGTCATATCTATTATGGGAGAATGACGGGACTGATTATTTCTAAGGACAACTTACGTCTTTCACCATGCAAGAGCTCACCACTCCCTCTTTCTAGGGACCTCGATCTATATGACACCACATCTCTCTCTGAAGTACTTGAACTTCACTTTGGATGGTATCTTGGTCAACACATTGGCTATCTGCTTGTTCGTCGCCACTTACTGGAGCTTCACTGCTCCTCTATGCACAATATCCTAGATATAGTGATACTTGATCTCAATATGCTTCGACTTGTCATGGAATACCATGTTCTCTGACAAAATCACACAACTCTAGTTGCCGTAAAAGATACAAGTCGCCTCTTACTTGAGATAAAAAACATCACAATAGATTTTGAAGCCATACTACCTCACAACTAGTCGAACAACCTGCAACATACTCTTCCTCGGTTGTACTCAGTTCCACACATGACTACTTCCTACTAAACCAAGAGATCATACCAGATCCCAAACTGAAGCAACATCTCAAGGTTCTCTTCCTATCAGCGGCACTGCCTTCCCAATATGAATCAACATAATCGTGCAGGTTAATCTTTTGATTCACGTCATAGTTAATCCCATAGTCAATTGTACCCTTCAGATACCTCAATGATTTCTTTGTAGAAATAATGTGAACATGTCTTCGATCCGTTAGGAACTGGCTCAAGGTGCTCAAAACAAAGCATATTCCTGGTCTCATATTCATCAAATACATCAATGAACCAATCATCTCAAGGTACATTGTGGCATCAACTATCTCAGACGAAGCATCACACAATAGCTTCAAGTTAGATGCCATAAGTGTAGCTATCGCCTTGCAGCCCAACATTCCAAATCTTTTTAGAATCTCCATTTCATACTTTTCTTGACCAAGGAAGATCTCATCCACACTCTGCCACAGCTCCATGCCTAAGAAGTAGTGCATCATCCCTAGGTATTTCATCTCGAACTCAACGACAAGCTTCCTCTTTGCATTCACAATGAGTTCATCCTATCTTGTCATAAATAAGTCATCAACATATAGCATGAGCATCATCAATATTCTTCCTTCAACCTTGAAGTAAAGGTTGGAATCCAATTTACTCTTGGTAAAGACTAAGCTCATCAAGAAGCTGTCCATTCTGTCGTACCATGTCATGGGTGCCTGTTTCAATCTGTACAATTTTTTATTTAATTTGAACACATGAGTTTGCCTATCATGTGTCTCAAATAACAGTGGCTGCTCCATGTACACTTCCTCTTCAACTACACCATTCAAGAATGTTGTCTTGGCATTCATCTGGTGTATCTTCCATTTCATTACTGTAGCTAATGCAATTATAGATCTGATCATTAGAGGAAATTTGGGGTCTAAAATGGGCCTTATAAGAAAACACGCCAACAATAAATTTTGTGAGTCGGAATTCAAGAACCAATAGAATTTCAATAAAATGATTCAACCATAATGGTTGAATTGGCATATTTGTCATAAAAGAAAACTACTTTTTTTGTTCGTATTTTCAACATATCTCCGTATGTTTTTACTCAAATTCCGAGCAGAAGAGCTCGTTGGATGAGAAATTTAATTCCACATCCAATGAGTACCCACACTGCATACTTTTGATATACCCCGCTACCCCCAAAACAAGAAATACCTGCAAAAATGTGATGATGACCCAAAAACAAGAAATACCTGAAAAAATGTGATGATGACATCATCATCATGTTTTTTTAGGTATTTCTTGTTTTGGGGGTAGCAGGGTCTATCAAAAGTATGCAGTGTGGGTACTCGTTGGATGCATAATTAAATTCCACATCCAATGAGCTCTCTCACTGGGAATTTGAGTAAAAACACAAGGAGATATGTCGAAAATACAAACAAAAAAGTAGTTTTTTCATTCTTCCTCCAAAATTAATAACTATTATTTTATTATTTTCCTTAGGAGGCCCATTTTAGATCTCAAATTTCCTCTAATGGAAAGTCTATCTCGCTATGGGTGCAAATGTCTCCGCGTAGTCTATGCCTTCCTTCTAGGAGAAGCCCCATGCCATGAACCTTGCCTTGTATTTTTGAATGCTACCGTCTACGGCATGCATGATCTTGTCGATCCACTTTGAAGTCACCACCAACATTCCTTCTGGTCTCAAAACTATCTCACATACTTCATTCTTCATAATCAATTGGTACTCCTTGATCATGTCATCCTTCCATTCTTTCTTTTCTACAACCTCTTCATAGTTGGAAGGTTCTTTATCAATGATATCACATAGCAAGGCCACATAGTTGTTGTATGGTTTTTTTATTTTCGTTTCTCTATGCATCCCATCTGGAGCGCCATACCTTTCTCCATCATGTATTATCTCTCGTTTCCATACTGGTTTTATTTTATGGCATTTTTACTCGTGAAGTGGTTCTACAGGTTCTTGTGGTTCTTCCATGTCGTGGTCTTCATGGTCTTCTCGATTTATTTCTTTCATTGTCGTGTCTTTGTAACGAAGTTAAATAATAACAAGAAACAATATATATTAAATATAAATATAAATTATTAATTATTAATATCAATATGTATTAATATTAATAATTAATATTGATATTTAATAGTTATTATTAATTATATAATAGTTATTTAGTGATTATTTATTATATATATTTTTGTTCATTACATTGCCTCTCCCTTAGAATTGCTTTGTCCTCAAAGCACAATTATGGAAGACTTTATCCCCTGTTCTAGCTCGTAATGCTTTCTCATGACATTGTGTGTTGGTAGTTGCAACATTTGACGAAATAAGACGATACTTTATTTTCAACATTGTGTGGAAATGTTGCATCAGTTGTGAATTCATCCATCCGAGATATACCCTTAATGGAATTATTTACGGATCGATTGTCGAGAGTTGTCGATTTTGTCTTTGCTCTTTGTAGGAATAATACTGGTAATTTTCCTTTTCATTTTTTTGTCTATCATAATGACTCATGTGATTCGGATCGCGATAAGGAACTCGAATTGCCTGTGAAGTGTTTACTAGAACTTCAGCTATTCGTGCTTCTAACAACTTCTGTAATTGTTTTTCGGAACCATTTTCTATTGATTCTTGTAGTGATGTGACAATAAGATTGTTCTTTTGAACTTTGACAATATTTGGATTGCTTCCCTTTTCTGATGTTTGAATTTGAGCCTTTGATGACTTCTCTATTGCGTTAGTCATCGTTTCTGCTTTAATTTGATGTTGGTTGTATCGACTTCTGTGATTTGGGTGACAATAAGGTATTTGAGACATTTGTGGAACCCATGTAGAAACTTTAATTGTTTGTGATTCTTGCGATTTACTAGTTGATAATAAATCTAAGGATTTTTTTAACTTCTCATTTTTTAATTTTTTTATTGGTTCAGTCAACCCTTGATTCAAAATTTTTAAGCGATAATTTTCTTCATTTTTTTGTAATAGTTTCTTATTGAAATCATTTTGGAGATCCACTTCCCTTTGGTGGAATTCCTCTTGGATTTCCTCTTGCAATCTGTTTTCCCTTTTTAATTTCTTAATCTGTGCGATCAAGTCTTGACTATGACTCTTCAAACGAGTAATTTCTTCATCCTTACTAGTGACAATTTTTTCAACTTCTTTCTACTTCTTTTGTTTTGACTTCTGATTACCCTGTGAAATCATCTTTGATATATCCTAGAATTCTTTAGATGTTGGAGGTTCTATTTCTGACTTCATTGTAATATCTTGAAATGTGATTCTCTTTTGCTTATAGGAAAATGTTAGAAACTTCTTTTTGGCATTTAAGATGAAAGTCCCCAATGTTTTTATCGAGTGTAAACTCAACATTATGTCACCGTCAAATCTCCATAAGGAACTAACAATGAATTTTGATGTGACCATATAATCTCCAACACTCAGTTGTAAGCCACTTATTTCAGTTCATTTTTTGTCCAAAAAGTCTAGCTCTTCCCTTATATTTGACTTAGGAATCACTAAATGGTTGGCGAATTCAGTACTAATATAATTATTTCTTTGGGCAAGTGCGATAGAAATGGTGATATCCTTCCCTACAAGTGTCCCTTTAATTCTAAATAATATTGCAACACTTTTTTGTAAGGTGATAGGAAAAATTTGCTTCTTTTCAATATTAAAATCCATATTCTTCAGTTTTCTTTGAAGTTTAATCAATATCTCCTTCTTTTTTTCCAATAGTTTATAAAAATATCAGTAGATTGGGTGGTTGGGAGGAATGAGTGTTACCTTCCCCACCTAAGTTCAAAATCTCACTTGATTTTTAGTAGCAATTATTATGCACCATTTTTATCTTTTTTTTCCCTTAAGTTTTGTAAAATATGAGTAGATTGGGTGGTTGGGAGGAACGAGTGTTACATTTCCTACCTAAGTTCAAATCTCACTTGCTCTTTACGAGTAATTATTTTGCACTTTTATATTCAAACTCAAACCCACTTTAAGAAACCAGGTGTGGTTTCACTTTTACTTTCTCTCTTTTTTTTCCTTTTACTTTTATCTTTTCTTTTTCTTAACTTTTTTTTTCCTTTTTTTTTTTTCTACTTTTTTTTCTTTTTTCTTTTGGACAATGTCCAATATTTTAGGGAAGCTCTAAAATAAGGCTATAAGCCAAAAATTAGACAATGTCTGAGAATTAAGGCCAAAGGCCCAGATTAGCCAAACGAGGCTCTGAAGTCTTTGTCTACTTCAAGTGGTATCAGAGCAAGGGATTACAATGAGAATCATGTCGGTTTAGAAGTCTTTGTCTACTTCAAGTGGTATAAGAGCAAGAACGAGAGGGAAAAATAAAGAATAAAAAAAAAAAAGTTAAAAAACATGTTCAAGGTTTCCTTGAATTTAGGTCTTTGACCTCATAGTGGCTTTTAGCCATCCATATTCAGAGTTTCTCTGGTAAAAATTGGCCTTTGACCATTTGAATTTCATTGAAGAAGTATTAATTCCACTCCAAATATGAAGCAAGAACGAGAGGGAAAAATGAAGAATTTTTTTTTATGAAGAATAAAAAAAACAAAAAAAGAAAAAGAATTATCAACAAAAGAAATAAAAGGGGAAATGTTAAAAAACATAAGTTAAAAAGAAAAATTAAAAAACATGTTCAAGGTTTCCTTGAATTTAGTTCCTTGACCTCACAATGGCTTTTAGCCATCCATATTTAGAGTTTCTCTGGTAAAAATTGGTTTTTGACCAAAAATTGGCCTTTGGCCATTGAATTTCATTGAAGAAGTGTTAATTCCAGTCCAAATATGAAGCAAGAGCGAGAGAGAAAAGTGAAGAATAAAAATTTAAAAAAATTATCAACAAAGAAATAAATAGAAGAAAAGTTAAAAATCAAAGTGAAATAGCCCATGGTTTTACGAAATAACCCATCGTTTCACTTACAATATTTAAATTATAAACTAGTTTTATAAAATATGCTTTGAGGACAAAGCATCATGAACCGGAAGGCAATGTAACAAACTTAAATAATAACAAGAAACTATATATATATATATATATAGAATATAAATATTAATTATTAATATTAATATATATTGAGATTAATAATTAATAAATAATAAATGGTTATTAGTAAACTATTTTAAAATGACGCATCATTTCATGGATGGTATCCAAAGTGTTTTTACAATTAATATATATATGGCACTCACCTTGTAATCTTTTATCATCATTCATCTTTAATATTTCCAATATGGAATTATTTTTCGGTTGATTATTCAACTGAGTAATCATTGTGGGTTAAAATGCAAATCATGTGGGTTTAGAAGTCTTTGTTTGCTTCAGTTTTGGACTCTAGTTGCTTCAATTTATTCAACCTCTTCAATAGATAGTTTTATGTATTTAGGGTATGTTGAGTCTTCATCAAATATTATGTCTCTGTAGACGTCAATCTTCTTAAATCATGGGAAGTATATTTGGAAGGCCTTTAAGGTGTCACTATATCCTACAAATATTCCCTTCCTTCCTTAAGGATCGAGCTTGGTCCTCTTTTCCTTTGGGATGTGTATGTACACTAGGAAACCAAATATTTTGAGATGGTTGAATTTTGGTTTCTCTCTTGAGAAATCCTATTGGGGAGTCTTGTTGTCAAGTACTTGGTGAGGAGTACGGTTCTGTACATACACAAATCTCCTTGTTGCTTCTTCCCATAAGTGCATCAGAAGATCCTGGTCATGTAGCATTTCTTTTGCTGCTTGCATTATTGTTTTATTCTTTGGTTTTGCAATGCCATTCTGTTGAGGATTGTAGGGAGTAATCAACTCCCTCTTAATCCCATATTCTCTACAAATTTACTTGAACTCTTTTGAGGTGAATTCTCTGCCATTATCTAACCACAGAGTCTTGATCTTCATTTCAATGTGATTTTCGACCAAGGATTTGAATTCCTTAGACTTGTTGAATACTTCATTTTTCCCTTTCAAGAAATATATCCAGGTGTTATGGGAGAAATCATCTATAAAGGAAACATAGTATACATACCCACTTAGTGAGATAGATGACATCAGTCTATAGAAATCTAAGTGGACTATTTTCAATATTCCTTTTTCTTTGATTTCACTATTGGGAAATGTCTTCTTCACATTCTTTCCTTGCGCACATCCCTTGCAAATTCCTTCATGTTTTGTTTGTATTTCTGAAAGTCCTGAAGCCGCTTTGCTTGAAATTGGTAGGGCTATATAGTTCACACATGCAAGCCTTCTATTCCATAGTTCACTTGGTTTTATCCAGTCATGAACCAATGCTTGTTTAGATTGTCCCTTCAACTTGTACAAGCCTCCCTCTTCCTCTCTAATTACCATTGCATCATCTATTGTCTTTCGTTTTGGAACTATTAGGACTTGGCCATCAATGAATTCAACCCTTATTCCCTTTGAATCTAGTGCAGAGATGGATGAAATATTATTCTTCAAACCTAGAACATACAACACATTTTTCATCTTCAAATATTTCTTGGAAACTAGATTGTAGGAATATTCTCCACTTCCTTTTATGGGGTATTTATAATAATCCCCAAGTTTCACCATGTGAGGTGACTCATGCTTAGATAGATTGATGAATGATTCTTTGTACCCCTTCATATGTTTGGATGCCCCACTATCTACAAGATAATCATTACTTCCATCTGAGATAGTTCCCATGAGTGCTAAGATTAGAACATATTCTTCATCACTTTAAGAATCAACTCTTTCTTCTCTGAATCTTTTATTTGTTGTTTCATCATCTTCAATGGTGTAATAATGTTGTATTTTCTTGTTTGAATTCTTGGAGGAGGAGATTTTGTTTCTGGGACAATCTCTAGAGTAATGTCCCTTCTCATCACAAGTATAGCATCTAATACTGGAAGGATCACTTTTGAATTTATTTTTTTCTTCTGTGATGAGGTTCCTCCCTTTAGTTGTGATGATGGTCCTCCTTCTTTATATGATTTCTTCTAGTGTGAACTGTGAGAGATTGACCTTTAGTTTCTCCCATCTTCTCTTCTTTTGTTATGAGACGGGCTTCTTCTCATGTGCATTCTTCCTAGAGTCTGTTGAAAGTGATCAACTTCCTTTTGACTCATATTCCTTGAATGAATGAATCCCGTGATATTGGGAAACCATTCAAGGTAGTCATAACAATCTCTCCTTTTACATTCTCTTTGACTACTTCAAGTTTTTCCTTGATTTTAGGAACCCTTGTGAAGTAGAATTGCATGGTCTCTAAGTTTTGTATCTTCACATTCTCTAGCTGGTTCCTCAATGAAATATTTCGTTTGATGTTCTTTCCTTCGAACAACTTCGCCAAAGCATCAAACACTTCCTTAGGTGTCTTCAAGGATGGAACATGGGGCATGAGATGATCCTTAGTATAATATGCAATGACTCTCTTGGACTTGACCAATTTGTTCTTATGGATAGCCTTAGCCTCGTCTCCCTCTGGTTTTGGAACTTCCTTACTGATATACTGATCCAAATCATTTTCTTCAAGGATAAGGGATATCCTATAGTTCCATGCTTGAAAGTTGTCACCTCCCCCAAGATTATGCTCAACTGGGTGTGATGAGTCATTTTGAAATGAGAATCTCAAATGGAAATAGTAGAGATTTATATCTTACCAATTTGAGGTGTCTGACTTGGTTCCTGAGCTGGCTGACCTGGGGTTTCATAAAGAAACCCTAATTTTACAAACTTAGAGTTTTGGAATTCTGCCTGGATAGAAAGATGTGCCTCCTTGAGGCAATTTTCTCAATAAGGTCCTTTTCTGAAAACTATGATGGGAAGCCTCTGCAACCTAATGCCCTAGTTTTTTCCCACAGTGCCTCACAGTAAAAAATTGAAACTTATCCAAATTTGATTATGCTTCCACCAAAATATGTGCCTTTCTAGGGTGAGTTAGCCTAGCCCTCTTTTCTTGATGATATGTGGAGAGAATACCTTGAACTAGGAAGCCCTAGTTTCTACTACTGCACAGTGCCTTATTTCAGAGAGGGTCTGATATGATGCTAGTTTTTCTACTTTAATTCAATTAGGAACTTTATCTAAAATAATAAAAAGTACAACAAGATATCCAATATGCACAAAATACACAAGAAAAAAATATTTTCCTCAGGGAAACCATAAAGGAGAAAACCCCACAAACTTCCTCGAAATAGTTTTGTCACTAATACAATAGCACAAGATGGAAAAACCCAAGAATAAGAAGTCTTTTGCAACTCTCTCTATTTCCTCCTTGTCCCCTCTCTCACCTCATGTGAACTTGTGAGTGAGTGAGTGTGTGTCTAAATGAGGGAGGGCGCCTCCATACACATCAAGTGACTGACCTAAAACTTGACTTGGATGACCTCTTAACCTAGTAGAGCTAACTTCACCTAGGGAGACTCAAAAATACATTTTATT